>AWYD02001020.1:0-93101 GCA_000504365.2 Pseudocercospora pini-densiflorae CBS 125139
CGAACCTAATATTATAGGCGAGTAACGTATATACTAAGGCTTAAAGTAGTATTTAATAGGTTCGATAGGGAAGGAAGGTCCTCTCTAATAGGGACTATAAGAAAAGGAGTAGTACGCGAGGCTACGGGAGTACTAAGCTACGTACGTAGGCCTAAGGTATTAGGCTAGCGCTAAGTCTAGGGTCTAACTCTTTATATAAAACGCGTTAGATAGAAAATATAGACGAAGGCGCTAAAGAAGACGCTTACTAGATAAAGGTAAAGTATAAATAGCTTACTACTAGCGACCTATCTTAGATTAGTACTATTGCCTTCGATATCTATAAGGTTAATATAAAGATTATAAGGTTATTAGAAGCGGTTTAAGCGGATACGTTACTTAGTTATATTATTATAGTACCTTATAACGCTTATAGCGAGTACTTTTATATAAAGGATATATTCTAAGAGCCCTCTATCGCTACGTTCTATAGCGAAGTCTCTTACCTCTATACTAATATTACTCGTAAGAAAGCTATATATTAGTTATTAAAGTAGTATTAAAGAGTATATTATAATAGTAAGATCTATACTATAACTATATAGAGGAATACGTATTAGGCGATAATATTAGGTATATATAAGTCTATTAAACGTACGAAATACGTCCTCTAAGATCTCGTATATAATCCTTACTATATACTAGATTATAAGGCCGTCTATATAGTAAAGGACTAGAACTTCTAGACGTAACTTAATACTATTATTTAGGTACTAGAGCCTCTTAATAATTAGCTTATTCTTATATAAAGTAAGGCTTATATACTCGAGAAAGTAATATCCTCTTAGTATAAGATAAAGGTAGAACTAGAGCGACTCGCGGATCTAAGAAACCCTCTTCTAATCTAAGAGATAATTAATAGTATAGAATACGTCCGCCTTACTCGTAAGAGTACTTATACTATTACTAGTTAGTAAGAGCGCTTTAATCGTTAGATTAATAAGTACTACTAGGTAGTATTCTTTCTTAATCTAGATACTATAGTAAAGCCTAATAAGAGATAGTAAGAATACGTTCTTATAGCTCTTTAGATAGTCTTAAAGGACGAAGTTATATAGCTTTAGATTAAGAACGAGTACTATAACTATATCCGTAGAATAGGCTTCTTCTCGCTAGTAAATAAGTACTAGAGTCTTTATATAAAAGGCTTCTAGTCTAATCGCTTTACTATTACTCCTATATTATCTATATATACGTTACGGCTTTACTTAACTACTACTAATATAGTAACTACTAAGCGGACGTTCTTAGTACTTAGACTAGTTTAAATCCGGCTTAGATACTACCTTACTATAGAGTAATTAAACTAGTTAATATTTATCTACTTTAATAGTCGTATTCTACGTACTTCTAAAGAGCCTATATAGACTAAGAAGTAGAAGCGGACTACTTAGAAGTAGTAAGAAAGCGAGTTTACTAAGGAATAGGTATACTAATTTAAGTTAGAAGAATAAGAAGCTATATTTAATACTATAGTAGAGCTCTAAGAGGTATTATCTACTATAGTAAATATTATATTAGATAATACGATAGAGAGCGAGAGTAAAGAGCCGTTAGAGGTCTATAGGCGTATAGATATAAGCGATCTACTAGCCTAAAAATAGCTACTTTATATATCCGGATTAATACTATTCTAAGTAATCTATACCCGATTTACTACCTCGGTTATTTACCTACGTACTAACAATATTGTTAGCGCTCAGATACGCGCTAAACATTATAAATCGCATGAGCGCTACTTATTTTTGAGGTCCCCTGCCTGGGAGGGCTCGAGGAGAGCAGAGTGGAACCTTCAGGCTCGGTTATAGACGCGCCAGATGGAGTTTTGAGTTTGTGTTGTGCAGAAGATCTTCGAGGCTCGCTTGCGTCTGTGAGGGCCACGATGCACGTGAGGAAATAAGAAGCGGTGGTTGCACAGGAAGACATACTGCTGCAGAGCGTGGTCTGTAGTACTGTATGGGAATGTATTGTGCTGGGCGGCTGTCGTCGCTGTTTTGATGGCCTGCACCGGAGAGCCTTGCCGGCGCCCCTGTCACCCAAAATCCTTGTAGACTTCCAAAATCGTTCCTGGCAGAAAAGAGCCGTGCACTTAAACTTCCGGCGCGAGTTTTCGCGCAAGGCCAAACCTGACGCCATATGATCTCTTCCCAGAGGATGAAGCTATGATGAACGAAGAGGTACGAGCAGCTTGCCCTTTCAGCGACGCGGCAGTTGAGCTGTGCCAGCAGAAAGCCACATCCACATCCGCCAATGGCCCTGTTTGAGAACGGTCAAGCGAGCTAACCCTGGCGAACATCATACAACCTAATGGCCTCTGCAACTCACCTCAAATTTCCGTGCAAGCGTCATAGGCAGAGATTGCGCAGGCAGCCAAGGAGCGCAATGCATAGGCGCCAAACACCAGAGCGATCAGGAGTGCACGGTACAATCGAGATGATTCTGCTGACCGCGTTTGCTTCGAGAAATTCCAGGAAGAACCACCCTGGCTACGGGAAGCACATGTCAAACGATAGCCGTCTGAAGTCTTTGCCCACTGTATCACCAGGGCCAGGCGAGCACTGCTGGCAAAGCTGACTGCTCACACGTGAGGACCATGTGCCGTTCTGCCACCCGGAGCGGAACCAGACCAGGATAGAGAGACTTTTTCTAGGGCTCGCCAACAGCAAGCCTTCACATGTGTGCCTGGGCGTGGTTGTTGATCACGTTCAGCATGTCTCGCCTGAGCGCTGAGAGGCGCAGGGGCATCCTCAGCATCTCAGAGCTCTCGCATAACCCGGACTTGCACACACCGCAGCATGACCGCCGCCAAACTTATCATCCACACTGGCAACGTCTGGACCCCCGAAGAGGGAACTGCAAGTTCCAGAAAAGAAGGTCTTTACTGCGTCAGCCTGCCCTCAGACTCGTCGCCCTACATTTCAAAAGTATCAGCAGCGAGCACTATAAGATACTGCCGCCATTTGTACGGTACGGCCCGATCAACCACCCGATCGACTCACCCTACGGTTGAAGATCTCTTGGTAGAACTAACGAGCGTTCCTTCAGTGGATCGTAAATTGCCCGTGCGAACGCATTTGACTAGGGTGGATCATGCACGGCATCGTCCAGACTTGATCATCAGTTGACACTCTTGCTACATCCGCACTAAGGTAGACATCGTTCACGATGATATCCCACGGAGAAGTCTGTCATCGTTGGCAGTGCTCGTGACCGCCCAACCCACGGCCCGACGTGGCGTGTGGGTTCTCCGCTTGGGCGACGGAGGAACCACGTAGACGCCGGCAGAAAGCAGATTCCTCTGTGTTTCTCAGATGCAGCAGCTACTTTCTGCAGGAGTAATGCCACAGGTGCACCAGGCGGTCCACCCCGCAGAGGTCCATGCCAGAGCTCATACACCCCTACTAGCACAACCGGGCTTCAACGGCTATCTCGCAGCCAACCACATGAGGTGTGAACGTGCGTCGAACAAGGATGCATCGCCATGGGATCCACTTGTCCCATCGGAGGCTTTCTAGCCTTGTCGGAGGGGCACTGATCCACCCCATGAGTCTACACTTCGCAGAATCGCTTCCGCCTGGGATCTACTCGGGAGCATAGCGGACCTTTCTTCGTTTATGGTTGGCAGCACTTTTTCGGCTCTTTAGCCGCCTGCATCAGCAGGTTCGGTGGCTCCCGAATATGCTAAAAATCCAACCTCGCCTGCTGTTGCCCAGCAGCTGCTTGTTTGAGGAGTGATGCTTGCATGCGCCTACACACCGTCTCTGGATATCAAGATTAAGGAACGTGCCACAAGCTGGCAGATTCCGCCCGTTCTTGACCACTCATCAGACTGCAATCAATTGACCATCTATTTGCTTCAACAGAATCCGACAGTCAGGCTCCGGATCATTTGTCGACGATAGCATTGCGCTCCTGGGATCTTGTGTGGAGGCATTGCCTGGTCTTCGCGAGCGCACTGCCATTAGTTCAGACAACTTCCCTGCGCAGTCGCCTCGAGCCTCGAACGCCTTCCATGAGGATCCACCCCGGTGCAAGACCTTTACTACCTGAACACCTGAAGTATCTGACAGTCGGCTCGAGGCATCATCGATAGTGACATCGTCAGCCACAATCTGTCGACCCTGAGCTATTCTCGACTACTCGATCAATTAGCCTTTGCGAATTCCTGCTGTCAATAGGCTTCTGTCGACAGGCACAATACCTTGGCCGCCGGTCCATTCCTGGCACAGGCGAACAAGGCACGAATCTACTTGGGAGCGGTGACAAGATCGAATCGTGGCCATTCGACACTGACTCGAGACACTCAGCGGTCTCTGCATCGTGCAGAACCATACCCTTGCGAACAACCTTGAGGACAGACTGTCATCGCTGAGAGACGCATTCATCGCACCGCTACAGTTGCTTCTATCGATTTTGGACAGGACACAGCAGCACTGTCGAATCAATCCCTCGCGGAGAATTTTCCATCGACGCTGGCTCTCGTTACTGGGAATTCCATTGGTCGATACCACTAGGCGGGCGACTTGTTCTGATACAGTATGTCAAGGCCGTCCTGGCAAATCGAATCGTGCTGACATCGACTAGAGCATCGCCCACGTCTCAAATGGTTGAAGAACGGTACCAGGTGCCACTATCGCCGCCAAGTTCTCCGCGTATGTCGGACAAGTCGACAAAGACAGGCGACTACCACCATGGTCCGCATCATCCACACAATGCATCGAGTGGTCCCATTGCTGAGTACCAACCGTACCAACAAGACCGCTCAATCCCACCATTGCGATCGTACAGAAGCACACCTTACTCTCTGGGATCAGGCGCTCACTATGGTCACGAAAGCAATACTTCAGCACCATCAAACTACGATGAACGACATCTATCTTCAGGTTCGCATTCCGTTGGACCAACAGATGTGCAGTCATCGACTTACGACGACTCAACGCCCGCGAGTCCGGCAGACCGTCTGACTCCGCGCTCACCTGGTGCTAGCAACAAAGATCAAGCAGATGACGATGATCTCGTAGACGATTTCGGTGGTGAAGATCCCGAAGATGAAGGCGAAAGACCACCAATGACTGCCGCTGAGCTGCGCGCGCAGAAAAGGAAGATGAAGCGTTTTAGGTTCGCTCACAAGCGTCGACCGAGAGTTTTTGGGCAGCAGCGCTAACATTGTCTCAGACTTACGCACAACCAAACTCGCTTTCTGATGAGCGAATTTGCTCGGCAACCACATCCAGATGCTGCGCAGCGCGAAAGATTGGCGCGAGAAATTCCTGGGCTTAGTGCTAGGCAGGTGCAAGTATGGTTCCAGAACAGGTGAGCCGTGCACACGAACAAAACGTCACATTTGATGCTGACGCCTTTGCAGACGAGCCAAGCTCAAGAGATTAACGCAAGACGACCGCGAACGTATGATGAGATCGAGAGCTCTGCCATCAGGCTTTGACACGACTCAAGCGTTGCATTCTCCATTCGGCGCACAACCTCCATCGATGGGAGCGCCAATGTCGTCAATAGGAGGATTCCCGACATATGGTGATAGCAGCGCAGTACGACCTCTGACATTAGACACTTTGCGACGTGTTCCTGATTACGAGCAGTATGGACAGCAGTATGCGAGTCCGACTGGAGTAAGTCCAGCATTGGGCGCATTTGCCTTCACTCCACCACAATCGGCATCCGATCATCTCTCGCCTGGGTCCGCGGCTAGTAGCATGTCTCCATACGTCCTCCAACAACAAGCTCCGTACGAAGCTTTACGACGACCACCGACAGGCCTGCCGTCTTCAGGCCACACGGCTTTTGCAGGCCAACCACATCTTCAACGATTACCTTTGCATGAACGACTCAATAGAACGATGGGCGAGAGTACAGGATCGCCACTAAGAACCAGTGTATCATATTCAACGCTCAACAGCACGAGCACACCGCGACACATTCCGGAGCGAGCAGCGTCATTTTCCGAGCATTCTTTCAATCAGCAACGGCCGCAACTACAGAGTATCGGTAATCCTAGTGGGAGTGAATCAGGCCCGTATGGACTGGGCTTTTCATGTACGTATCACTGCTTTGGGGGGTATCGATGATGCTGACTTCTGACAGATTCACAAGTGCCGCAATACCAACAACCGCACGCGCAACAGCAGAGTTCTTTAGGAGGCCAAGTTCAGCACGCGACAGAATCAGATCAGTTTCGACGACCAGCATACAGCGCATACCCAGCTTCGACATACAGCACATCGCAAGTCCCGCAATATGCAGGATATCCTGCGCAGTACTCTTCGCAAAACTACTCGAGCGCTTACGCCCAGCATGGCCAAGTAACCGAACCAGTGTCGCAACCTGGTCAGCCCATGCATGAAGGTCATCAAAGTGCTGCAGGAGCACCTCATCAATACATGCTCGGCGGCTACAATGGACATCAAGTGACGGAGAGTCAGAGCCATGACGGCGGCTATTAGAGTGCGCACTCGGCCAACGCGGACTGATACTACGATACCCATGATGGTCACTGATCCAATGATCGAGCGTGCGGCCTACTGGACGATTTACAACCTTAAACCGCTTCACATCGGCCATATGAGGATACAGGGCATGTGCATACGTTGCCAGGAGCGACACAATACTATAGATGCCGGCACGTGCAACGTTCATGATAGAACGGACGTTCCAAGATTTCGGCAGTACTGGCCACTTTGTTTCTTTCGCTTCTGGCCTACAATCAACCTTACCCAACTCATCGAGACATCACTGGAATGATCTCCAAGCAACCGCAGTGCGGGCGTGCATACCTTCACCAAGACCGAGATTTGAGCACAGCATCTTTTAGCGGACGCGGCATGATACCCACTGTACAGTCGCGGCATCTATTTCCGGGAAGTAGGGTAACATACTTAACCTTAGTCTACAGAACTCGAGCAAGAAGAGAAAAATTTTCCGAAACTGGTTGTCAGACCAGTCTTCTCTACTCCACTACTGTCACGGTCTAGATTCTCTCGCTCATCGCTAACACAATAGCAAGCACTCCAACTACTAATTGTATCACCGTATCCTGAGGCACCGGCTTCGACATCTTCGCTTGATGGTTTCGTGCTATACAAGCGAAGTCGGACCGAGACCAAGCATTCTCGTCAAGCGAAATTGGAACGTGCGTCCGCGAAGCGGCTCCGGGGCCAAAGAACCGAGACATGTCTTTATCCCACGAGGCGCGCGCTACGAAGTGATCGAAGCACACCGGAATCAGGTCCGCGAAATGGTCGATTGAACGAGCGCTTCGAAAGCGCTTCTCTATAGTGCCAAGACATTGGTGCCTGTACAGGATGAAACATGAAGAGACCAACATGCTGCATGGGTGACTAGTAGGACAACCCTTGTTACATGTGGAGGTGAACATCGATCGAAGGTCGGCAGATTGATGGCTTATCACATGCTTGAGGTTGAGGTGTTGAGCTTGGGTTCGGTATGCCGAAGACTTACAAGGGCAGGGAGTCCTACGCACGGGAGAACGTAGCTCTCAGGTTAGACTACCGCTGTGACTGAGAGCGACATATGCGCTAGGCATTGGGCTGCAAGAGTACTGGTTCGAGCTGGCCCCATAACGCGGCCGCTCAAGACTTCAAGCTTAGACAAGGCTATGATGCTCGAAAGCGACTGTATAGCCAGCAACACTACTGCTGAGTAAACAGCATCTTCTTTACCGACATATGATCTTTTCCGTCGAAACGATCTTGACAACATCAGAGAAAAGTCAGACGACACCCATTACGACAATCGAAGAGACCACCCAACGACACAAGGAACGCAAAGGAATCAACGTCAGCGGCTTTAGCACACCACATTGTCTTTTCCAGCCATGACGCCGAAGCAAAAGCGCGAACAGAGGTGAATTATTGATTGAAGAATGTTATCGCCAGTCGAGCATGCAACTCTGTTATCAAAGCTGGACTTACTTGAGTAGCATCGGCCACGGACATCCTTGACATACTACTCCGGCCCGACTTGAGAGCCATCAGCATCGTCGACCAAGAGACACCCAGGTTAGAGAGAAGAAGAGAAAGAGGATATAGCTATACACAGGACCAGTTACCGCGAGTTAGCTTCCACCATCGACGAACGTTCAAGATGTCTGGGAGCAGTTGCAGCTTGGCGCAATTCAGCGTATACCCTCGACCTCAGACAAGGATAGTACTTGAGACAATCATCAATCTACATACGTTATGTCAATGGTAGCTCTACTTTCAGCAACAAGCTGAAACCCAGAAAGGTTCCAATACCCTATACATCTATCCTCAAACAGTACCAGACCCAGACCCAGACCCAGACCCAGACCCAGACCCAGACCCAGACCACGCCAGACGCAAGACTCCAGTAATAGAGCAAATTCGACACGAGCCCATGCAGCGAGACTTAGTCCGAACAGCAGAGTAATTGTTACCACCAGTTTCTTGATAGCACATCAGAGTCTGAGAAATCGATGCTCCATTAGCAGGACATTGCTTACATCTCAGACCTACAGAGTAAACGAATCAGTCGTCTATCCATATATATTTGGGTTGGTAACAGTCATTTGCTCGTGCCATACTGCCATCAAGCAGAAACTTATGGCGAAGTGCACACCAAATCACCACGCGAGCCGGCAATGAAAAGTGGAAGGGAAGCAGTCTCATCAACGAGCGGATTCCACGAGGACCTTGACACCTAACCTGAGTGCTACAGAAACCGGCAGACATACAATCTCATTCTGCATCGTTTCTGCTCGAATGAAAGACGTATTCTGTAATGTAACAGCCCTGCTTGCTAGCTAATACCTCACCCCACAGCCTCACAGACAAATCCCACAGGCCGGACAGTAACCGCGAAGCGATTACGAATATGCTCGCTCAAGGAATGAATAGCCAAAGCCATGGTATGGCTCACAGGAGAGGAAAGACTTCAGACCCAGAGCAATCGCTGCAAATGCCATCGAGAATGGAGGAGCACTCATCAACGAGGAGACAGCCCAGTAATCTGCCATTGAGGTCCCTACAGAAGAGTACGGAGCCATCGATATCAAATCGGTATTTAGACCATTGATTTTTATGCCGGAGGGATCTTCAAACTCAGAGCACCAAGTTTAAGCTTGGAGAAAGGTGATGGGAGCACTGGGGTCGACGAATACACAGAGATTTTATCCAAGGCTCTTCTTCCAGACTGGTCCTCAGTGTCGTTCAAAAAATGCATGGCTCAAGACTACCTCGGGATGGAACAAATCTGCTGTGCCAGTACCTATTCGGTGAGCGAATGTGCAAGTCCGTCATCCGACCGCACTTTTGGGAATGTGTCAGCTGAGGTAGGGCGCGAATACTGTCTAGGAAGGTCAAGACTTTAGCACAAGATGCGGCATCTTCGCTCACTTGACACGTCGGTGAAGGAGCACAAGACGTCTGAATGCGAACATGCGAGGACCAACACAAGTGTCCGAACGGCTGTCGCTCCAAAGCTGGAACCTGGGACTACAGTACTGTCCCTCGGATGGCGAGCCCAGCTTCGGTCAGCTGATGGAGTCGTGCCTTGCACTTTTCGATATGTCGTCGCATTGCCGGCAATAGGGTCCAAAAGTTACATTACGACCTGGCATCGCCTGAAGGCTGAACGCAAGCACTGCAGAGCCTCGCACTTCAGCCGTCTTGGAAGCAGATTGGGCTCGCGTATGGCGTTTCAGATTCCAGGTACAATCGTAGATCTCATCTTGGGATGCTTGGACTCTGTTCACACCGGAGCATGACATCGTTCCACGACCAATGTAAGCGATGTTTCGAGAAGAGCACGCTTGACGCGTCTGTCGCGTCTATGGTACAACCACTTTTCGAAAGACAGGAGAAATCAGAAATGCTTGCCTCGACCACCAGCCTTTTGCGAGACGTGCTCAGAGGCCTCACGGCAAATGCTAATCGGCAAGTGCTCAATGGCTATTTGGCAAGTGATCAGCTTAATTAGGGATAGCGAGGCTCGACAATTTACACACCTACACTCTCTCTACATAATGTCTACCTCGCAGGCACCGAGGGGCCCCCCTCGCGGCCTGGAAGGGTGGTTGGGGAGGAGGTACGACGACCCGCCGCCCGCTCAGCGGAGGGGTGTCGGTGCCGGAGCCCTGCTCCTACACCTCCTAGGACTTCTTTCTTTAAAGAACGTAGAGGCCGTAACCCGAGGGACGAGGGGAGTATAGGCCTCGCTCAGATTATGGAGTAAATTGTCAAACATGCCTTACCAGAAATAGCTGATCACTTGCCAAATAGCCATTGAGCACTTGCCGAATAGCATATCCCAGGCCTCACGTGCAGAATGCATAAGCTCGTTCTAGCGTGGTTCTTGGAACAGAAGCCGGCATCCCGGCGGACCGAAGCCACAGGACGGCAATCCACTTCCCTGGGTGCCGGTTGGTTTCAGGATGATCTGGAAAGGAGATTTCTCAGATTCCGTCAAGTGTGTCGCTGCTTCGAGTCGTCTGCTCCTGGGAGGTGCAGATTGACAGTCTGAAACTTCTACCTCTGCTCGCCGTGTTGAAAGCTATAAAGAGGAGGTCGGAGGAGCTGTCAGATTGACGTCTTTGACTGGCCTGGCGCGTGTTCTGCAGGGCTGCTGCTGGCCGGCATCTCCTCAACGAGCCCCATTTCCCATTTGCTTGTTCCGGCTACGGCCCACGCGATCCGCCTAAGACATGGTAGATTTTGCACAATTCCCCGGCCAGTGTGCTTCTCGAGGTCTGCTGAGGTCCATACAAAGGTGGTCAGCGTTGACAGCCAACGGACACTGTTTGCCTGCGAGTGAAAAGGAGAACAGGCGTGACGAAGAGTTTCGCAAAGCCGCAGCAGAAATACTTAGCAGTGGCGCAAGTATCGAATGTTAGCCAATCGGCCAGCAGGTAGAACATCATCATTCATGCAAGCAACTGCAGCTCGCCGCGCTCCTTCGTCTTAATCCGACGTGTCAGGCCTTTGAGTCATTGTTGCTTGCATGTGAGATGCAACCTCAAGCGTCAGTCTCGATCTTTTCTCCCCAGTCCTTTGGTGGCCTTCAGCTTTCTGAATAAATTCAGATGCGCAGCCCGAAGCTTATGAGTACACAAGGCCGCGGAGTGCCGCAGAGATCTCACCCGCCAGCAGGCATCCTTCGCAGACGTGTTCTGTATTGACTAGCATGTGAGTCTGCCTTTCGGTGATAAGGAGGAGCATATGCACAAACGGGGGCGCGGACGTGGAGCGCCAGATACCGTCGTTGCAATTGTTGTTACCTCCTAACAAAGAGCGAGGCGAGCTGCTCCGTGAACAGCACCAGTATTATTGTGTGCCACGAGAAACGACAGCAGTGGCTCAGCACCGAGTACAATATACGAAGCAAGGCATGTCTGTTTGGCGGCCTGAAATAGCAGAAAGCCCTTGTGTACCAAGCCGTTGTCCGTACATTGTGAGATCATGTAAGGTGCGGCCAGTGCTGCCACTGGTGCAGCAGGGATCTCGAATTTCGAAGCCGCAAACAACGCGTGCCCAACGACAGCGACAACATGGCAGAACGCGGGCGCTACAGTGATGAGTGTGAATGCGACGAGTCTGATAATGACTGGAGTGTTTGGAGTTGTCACAAGCATGAGTCGGTCGAGTGAACCATAGAATGGGCGAAATGTGAAAGTGAACGGGCGGATAGAGTTGGTGTCGGGTCTATGCTTTCTCGGCTGTGACCGTTGCTCCTTCCCTCGCTCCCTGTCTTGAAAAAAGTGTTGCTCTCCTCTCTGCCTCGCCCATCTCATCACCACGAGACATCCATCCCGTCTCATTGTGTGTAGCCTCGCCACGAGACACACTCCCCTCCAGAAAGCAGACCAAGTTTCTCGCGTGTATCTCGCAGAAACCGTCCTTTCGTCCCGACCACCGCCGCCGTCGCCCGCCGCAGCGCAGACGTGCCACACTCCAGCCAGAATCTCTGCCGCGCCTCGACACTCCCCCAGTGTTCAGACGTCGCGCCACCCTCTCCGCTCCGCCAACGAGCATCTAATACCAATAACGTGGACGCCGGGATTCGACATCACCGTCACCACCCCACCGTCCGTCGACACTTAATCCGCAAAAAAAATCTGCCAAATCGCACACGACACGCCAGCAACTCCGCACGTGTCGACTTCAGCCCGCTCATGACCAGCGCGATCTCCTCGAGCTCGCAAAACCAGGTGTCCGCCAACGCAAGCTCGAACGTCAACGCCGCCGACAGTACGTCCTCTTCGCTGAACGGAGCTGTGCCGGCACAGCTTCCTGCGAGGTCGTACGCCAACGCTACCAAGACGGCGACTCCACCCACTTTGGCTGGAGCCTCCGCCCCAGCGCAAAATGCAAAGCCGACTCCAGACGCTCATATGAACGGTGCGATGGCGCAGAACGGCCCAAACACTGCCAACGGAGCTCCCAACGGCAGCGCAAACCAATCCGACCACGGCCGCAAGCCCTCGGTCGTCATCAACGCTTCAGGCGCATCGGGCAACTACCCGAACGGCGGTCCTGTTCAGAACGGCAGCAGACCTGCCATCAGCTTCGGCTCCATGAACACCTCGGGCGCTGAGCCGCAGCAAAACGCGCCTTTCCAGGCTCAAAATGCTTCACTTCCGATCCGTGGCGATAACCCGCAAGTGATTTCCCCAGCACATTCACCATCGCCAATTCCCCCACAGCCCGCAGCAAGCGGTGGAAGGCCTCCATCAAACTTGGCAAACAACAGCGGCGCACTCGCTTTTGGCAGCATGGGTCCTGACACCGATATGGTTGGTTCATATGCAACGTCAGCTGATATCGGGTTTTTGATGCTGACATATTCACAGATGCGCAACCAAGTTCCAATGCCAGGCATGCCAGCACACGAACGTCGTGCATCTTCCCAATCAATGGAGCACTCGTTCTCGAATCAAGGTCGAGGAGGATTTGCTGGTCGAGGTGGTCGAGGCCAAAGCTTTACCCCAGGCCAGCAGCCTTTCATGCCTTCGCCAAGACAGCAGTACGCACCAATGCCAGGCCAACCGCCACGACAGTTTCAACAAGCAGCGCCAGGCTCGCCGTTCCAACACGGCCGACAAGCTGGAGCCAGACAGAGCCCTGCACCAATGCACGCTCAACCTCACATGGGACAGCAGCAGATGCCTTACCAAGGATATTCGCAGCTGCACCCACAACACCAAGTAAATACCACCTCCCTTTCCCCATCCCCAGCGTTGTCGACTTCGCGCTCTGCATCAGCAAGCTCTCTTCGCGGAACCGGCGCCTCCAGCGACGACAAGCGAGACAGCCCAATGGTGCAGAGCGTTATTCCGGCTGAGAAGAGAAATACTTTGAAGTCGAGGATAATCACCCATTTCAACGGTACGTTGGCCTTTACACTTACTGATTCAACCCTACAGCAGATGTATGGCATGCCACACTACGACCCGAGTCAAGGCTACTACCAGCCGTATGGCTATCCTTACGGCTATGGACAGCCTCCACAAAGCCCACGACCTCAGTATGGAGGACCGTTTCCACATGGAACTCCTCAAGGTAATGCTCCTCCATTCCATCCTCCCCCGGCTACACCAGGCATGGCGCGCACACCTTCCCAGGCTTCCGAGCGTCCTTCTAGTAGTATGGGTCATCCACAAACTCCGTCATCTGTGGCGCCAGTGCCATCAGGTACTCCTGGTCCTAACTCACAGGCACCGTCGAGCAACTTTGTGCGCCCTGCCAAGAAGAGCAGCGCCATCAAGATTACCGACGCACAAGGCAACGCTGTCGACTTCAAGAAGCCTTCGCCGACACCCTCCGCCTCCGCGCAGCCACAAACTCCAGTGATTGTCTCAACGCCCAACGCACCAACGCCGCCACCACGAGCCGCCTCGAGCCAACACAACCGCACTGACAGCCAGGCGACTAAATCTGCTGAGGAGCGGAAGGCTGAATTCCAGCGCCAAGTTCAGGCGCGTCAAGCCGAGGAGCGCAACAAGTCTGCACAGAACGACGAGCAGGCAAAGGGCAGGGAGGCTGAGCAAATCGCTGAAGCTGCTAAGCAGAAGGAAGTTGAGGAGAAGTCTGCTGCTGAGAAGGCAAAGGCCGAGGCCGAGAAATTGGAGGCCGAAAAGAAGAAGGCAGAGGAAGAGAAGAGCGCCGCTGCAGCCGCCGAGAAGGCTGAATCTGAGAAGAAGTCTGAGGAGGATGCAGCTGCTGCGAAGAAGAAGCAGGACGATGAGGAGATGGAGCGCATGATCGCCGAGATGGAAGCTGAGGCTGCTGAGCAGGAACGCAAAGAGGCCGAAGCTGAGAAGGCTTACCAGGAGAAGAAGGCCAAGGAGAAGGCTGCCCGAGAAGCTGGTGCCGCAGACCGTGCCGCCAAAGCCGACGAAGAACTCAAGCGTCAAGAGCGTGAAGCCGAAGAGCGGGAAGAGCGACGCGAGCGCGAGCGCAATGGCGAGGCAGACGAGTCGAAGAAGGGCGAGGCAGATGATGAGGCCAAGGCCATGTTCGCCTCGCTCAAGAAGGCCACCATTGGGCCAAGCGCTTCTGCGAGCGGCGCCGAAACTCCAACTTCTGAGAAGGACGAGGAGCCGGCAGAGTCTTCCGCACCAGCACCACGTGCAGGTGGCGCCCAAAAGCCAAAGCCTGCCCATCTCAAGCTTGAGACCAACAAGCCTGTCGAGCGCGCAGAGCCAACTCCTGGTATGCAAGCACTCAAGTCGGCGCGGTTCTTGGAGCTTAAGGAGGAAGCCAATTACCCAGACGGCTTCAAGTCACCCAACCCAGCCCTCAACCAGGCCGGTCAGCGAAAGGGACGCGCATATGACAAGGACTTCTTGCTGCAGTTTCAGTCTGTCTTCAAGGAGAAGCCGTCTGTCGACTGGGACCAGAAGGTCAAGGAGACTCTCGGACCTGGTGACGACTCAGCACGCCCACAATCCGCACGCACACCGTCTGGCGCCATGTCCAGACAAGGCTCTGGTCGCCCAGGTCAAAGCATGGGCAACTTCGGCGGCGCTATGGGCAGCTTCAGCGGTCCTATGGGTCCACGAACACTGCCTGCTGGTACTACCTCAGAGCAGCGATTCATGGCTTCGCAGATGGGCCCTCCTCGCGGTGGTGCTGCTGGTATGGCAAGACAGCCAAGCCAGCTTGGCATGGGCGCTCCCGGTGTCGGCATGAGCCGCACAAACAGCCTTCAAATGATGGGCAACATGGGCGGACCAAACTCGCCACGTCAACCATCATCACGTGGCGGCAAGGGCGCGAGCAGACGCGACGACCGCCAACACAGCAAGCGACAGGAAGCCGAGATGGCGAACAAAATGCCGCTCACTGCGCACATGGAGATCACGCCGCTCGAGAAGTCGCAGAGCGGTTGGAAGCCGATGAGTTTGACGACGACTCCTGCACAGGCTGCTGGCCCAGACCCATCAGGCTTGATGCCGCCAGACATGGTGCAGCGAAAGGTCAAGGCTGCGCTCAACAAGATGACACCCGAGAAGTTCGACAGAATTTCCGATCAGATTCTCGAAATCGCTGCTCAATCGACGAAGGAGACCGACGGCCGCACACTGCGACAAGTCATTCAGCTCACTTTCGAGAAGGCTTGCGACGAGGCTCACTGGGCTGGTATGTACGCCAAGTTCTGTCAAAAGATGTTGACTACCATGAGCACCGACATCCGCGACGAGACTATTAAGGACAAGAATGGCAACCCTGTTGTCGGTGGTGCTCTCTTCCGAAAGTACCTCCTCAACCGCTGTCAGGAAGAGTTCGAGCGTGGTTGGCAAGCCAATCTCCCAGACAAGCCAGAAGGCGAGGAGGGTGGAGAAGCCGCGCTCCTCTCCGACGAGTACTACGTTGCTGCTGCTGCCAAGCGACGTGGTCTTGGTCTGATTCAGTTCATCGGTCAGCTGTACAAGCTGAAGATGTTGACGCTCCGCATCATGCACGAGTGTGTCATGCGTCTGCTCAACTTCGAGGGCGAGCCAGATGAGGCTGCTGTCGAGAACTTGACGACGCTTTTGAAATCCGTTGGCGCGACTATGGAAGAGGAAGAGCTGGGTAGAAACATGATGAACACCTACTTCCAGAGAATCGACACGGCTCTTCTCCAGAGTGAGAGTCTCGGAAGCAGACCTCGCTTCATGATCATGGACTTGGTCGACCTTCGGAAAGCAGGCTGGCGAGGCAAGGATGATGCCAAGGGTCCAAAGACTATTGCGCAGATTCACGAGGAGGCCGAGGCTGCCCAAGCCAAGGCTGAAGCTGAGCGCCAGAAGTCTCAGCGTGGCGGAGCCGGTCGACCACCAGCAGGTCGTGGCGATGCTCGCAACTTCTCTGGTGGCATGCCGCCGCCAGTCGACTACAACAGAACGACCGTGGGTATGGACGACCTGCGGAGACTGCAGGCTCGTGGTCAGTCGCGCACTGCTGGTGGTTCTCTTGGACCAGGTGGTGGGCTCGGACCATCCTCTCTCAGCAGCGGCCGTACAGGTAGCAGACGTGGCGCCGGTAACCTCGGACCCGGCTCATCTGCCAACTCGACCCGCACGAACACGCCTCCTGTTGACAAGAAGGACGAACCAAGCACTGCGCAAAATGCATTTAGGTAAGCGTGAACCATCGCGATGATGTTGCAATTCATACTAACATGTTAATAGTGCTCTCGCCTCACTCGACGCATCAGGCGATCAACCCGAAGAACAGTCCGAAGCAGCATCACCGCCAGCTGCACGAAACCGATCCAAGTCACCGATGGCGGCAGACAAGGATGAGTCTTGAATCGCATGAGATACCCCTTCTGTTTCGCATCATGGCCTCGTTGTAACATACCTTCGGACTGTATTATCAATCGGAACGCCTTCTAATGTCACGCCTGCATCGCCCACAACGGGTCGAAGAGGAAATATAGAGAGATCGAAAGAAAGAGCTTGCTTCTTGCCATTGCATTGAGGTCATGCCTCGTTTTATCAACTGTGTTATAAAAGTTTTCTGCGGTGCACAACAAGCAACCTTTTGGCGGGAAATATCATGTTTTTGCTGAAAAAGGGCTACGGCTACGGCGTTACGAATGGGTCTAGAGAATTCGGAAGCGATGCTGCTTGCTTTTCGCGGTGCGATGCGATATGCTCTTTTCTCTTCCTTCTTGCTTGCTTTCATCATTGCTCTAGCGGACTTCGGAGAGGATGGCTTGCGGCGGCTTCAGCCTGCTGCTGCTGTTTCTTCGTTCCGTATTGAGTATACGCTTTCTCGACGATTGGGGTAGTGAGGAGGAGAAAGAGAGAGAGAGGTGATTTGGTATGAGGACACTTAGTGACTTGGCGCAAGCGAGCGAGTGCGAGTTGAGTGTACATACTGTTTCTAAATTTCAAACAAGTTCCAAAAAACCTTCTTCGACTTCTGAATCTTATCGTTTTTGAGTTGACACTACGAGAGCGAGGAAGACGCATCGATTGTGCACAACGGATTCGCGCATTTGCGCGGCTATACTCTAGACGTGGCTACTACCACTTCATCTGGCCACGCACAACTACCCTCGTTCTAGGGTTCATCATTCTATACCACGATCATGAATTTGCAGCCTCGAAGCGCAAGTACGAAGACGATGTGCTACCTCAAGGTTGACTTCACGAGACGCTCCAAGCAGGAAAAGAGCCAAAAGTCCAGGAACATATATTGTGAACAGCGTGAGCGAAGACGACATCGAACATGTGAGCGAGGTGGATGTAAGCGTGACTGTGGTATGCCTACTCAAGAGGGCAGCATAATACAAACCCTCTTGAGGAGAGAGTGGTCGGTAGAGGACCTCTACAATGCATGAACCTCCACGACCGAAGAATAGCTTCTTTCCCATAGCTACCGGCCCTCCCTCATTTCTACTTCTTCTCTCCCTCTCTCGGACTCAACTCCTCCACAATATTATTAGGATCCTTCCATGCCAAACTTATATATTTCGTATGACTTCCTCTCGCTACCAATTCATCCTTGTCGTTGAGAAATTTAATACTGCTGAGCGTTAGCGAGCCTAGCGAGCCAAATCCTCCTTCCTCTTCAGTCGCTCACTCGGCTCACTTCGTTCAGCTCGCGACTCACCTCGTATAAGCCAACGTCTTCCCAAATTTATCACAAGTGACTTCCGCCCTTATGCGATCTCCAACTTTCCCTCCAGAGTTTAGGTATGTGACGTTTAAATCTGTGGAAACTCCTGTGGCGAAGAGACCTCGTGAAGCTACCGCCAACGAACCGCCGAGATCGACCATGCTGGCTATTGTTCCGCCGTGCAGGATTTGGAGGCGGTTCTAAACAAGAATGTGATGTTAGAAGTTCGGCGCGCAACTGACTATCAGGCATGGGACGGCAAGGGCCAAAAGGTGTAGAGATCTTGGAGAAGGGTGATGCGTACGGTATGTTCTTTTTCAATGTCGAGTTCGAAATTAACTGTTCCGGGACGGGCGGCTGTTACGCGGAGCTGCGATTGGTAAAACCATCAGTGAAGAATCCGAGGAGGGTTTGGGTCTTATTCAGAACCAAGTGTTTACCATCAGAAGCAGAGGAACGTACACTATCGAGCAATCTAGCCAAACGTCAGCACCATGTTCTTTGAATGCATTGGGAGGGCATACCTTGGTTCCAGACCAGAATTGGCACGAAAAGACTCCCATACTGATCTCACAAAGGGCAAGCATTTTGAGCTCATTGTTGCTGTGATGTGTTACAGAGATAGATGGTTCTACGCGAGCGTGAGAGGTGAGGTCGGCAATTGCGGGATCAGGGTCTTGGCAGACAGACGTGTCTGCTCCTTCAACTCTAGGTATTATGCTATTGTGGTTGTATCTGGTTACATGATTCAGAGCATATACATTTAAGGAAGTGCTTCTACAAGGCCAGCTTTACAGTTCGCATAATGCTCGTTGTTGAGCCGTACAATTACTGGACCCGATTCTTGCTGTCGAGCTGCCGAAAAGCAATTGTGAGATGGGTATCTGATGCTGAAGACATAGCACGAAAGCTGAACAAAATAATCCCATGCTCGCTCCACTAATGCTTACAGGTTCCTTCGCCGAATAATGCTCTCAATTCGCAGTATTTGTTGTCCTGCGCAGTATCTAGCCCTCATCAACATCCATATCATCCCGCTTGCCCTTCTTGCCTCTGCCACCTCCAATTCCACTGCCCTTCTTGCCGCCCTTCTTATCAGCGTCATTTTTGAGCTCGGTGATGGCCACTCGTTGTGCCTCCGCGACTCGTGGTGCAAAGACCATGACCTCTTCGCGTTCTGTAGCATGCTCCTCGAGCTTCTTGCCAAGCGCCTTCTCGATACGTTGATAGATCTCGATGTCGTACTGTGTTACAATTGAGATCGCCACTCCCGATTTACCTGCACGAGCTGTACGACCGACTCGATGCACGTAGGTCTTACTATCGGGTGGCAAGTCGAAGTTCAATACCAGATCCACAGATGGTATGTCAAGACCTCGAGCAGCCACGTCAGTTGCAACCAGAATATCTCGAGATCCTCCTCGAAACTTATTTAGTGCACCAAGACGAGCGCTCTGATTCATTTGGCCGTGCAGAGGAATGGCAGATCGACCTAGTGCTCGCAAGACGTATGCAATCCGCTGCGTTTCATGGATCGTGCGAGTAAAGATGATACATGTCTTTCCTGCGAATTCGTCCAGTAGATAGACCAGGTAGATGTCCTTGTATTTGTGGGGGATGAACATGTACCGCTGCATAAGGTTTTTGACAGTCTGGTACGAGCTTTCAGATATGCTCACTCGTACTGGATTCTGTAAAGCCGCCCGGGTCAAGGTGTTCAGCTTCGTGCTCATGGTCGCACTGAAAAGCATTGTTCTTCGATCACGATTCAGCTCTTGCAGGATCTTGTCGAGAATTGGTCCGAAGTCCAGATCCAGTAGTCGATCGGCCTCGTCCATGACCAGATACTTGAAGTGCTTTACAGAAAATCCTTTCGTGTTCTCCATATGATCGAGTAATCGTCCAGGAGTCGCAACCACAATATGGGGCTTCTTTGCCAATGCTACAGCCTGCGGTACCATGTCCATACCTCCCACGATGACCGCACATCTTACACTGATCAAGCTGCCCAGCGCCTCGAATTGCTGCGAGATTTGATACGCGAGCTCTCGAGTAGGTGCCAGAATCAGCCCGAATAATGGTTGAGGCTTGTCTAGTAGCGCTTGTAGTATAGGAAGCGCGAAAGCGGCAGTTTTACCGCTTCCAGTCTCTGCCAGACCTATAATGTCTTTCCCTTCCAGCGCTATGGGTATTGCTTCTCTCTGAATCGCCGTTGCTCTCTTGAAATTGAGGTTCTCACATGCATCACACAGCTCTTCTCTCACGCCTAGATCTGCAAAAGTCTTTTCTGCCGCTTCATCGCTGTCCTTTACTGTACTTGCAGCCGCGCTCTCGAGTTCCTTCTCAGGCACTTCATCGTTGTCTGAAATTTCGGAGGCTGCACGTTTCCGAGGCTGCTCAGGTGACGCTCGCTTTTCCTTCTCAATCGGTATAGTGTGCTTGGACTTCTTGCTGACTTTCTTATCCGCCGTATTCAGCTTCCTCCGCTTCGTTGACGACTCCATTATGCTGGCTTGCGATCAAGAAGCAAATGTCGCGGTCGAAAAGTCTCAAGCACCGAGATGGCCCGGCTTATCGATAGCGGCAAGCGAACCTTGATGGCGCTAGCAAAGAGCTTAATCAATATCCCTGTCAAAAAGTCGTTCGCAAGTCTGGAGAGATTTTGGCTGATCTGAATTCTCGTTATGAGACTTTTGTCGAATCGATAGCAGGAATCGTTGAGATGGCGAAGAAGAGAGTGAAGAAGCGCACGCATGTCGGCGCCGCTAAGGGGGGTTTGCCCTCCGGTCAGGCGGCGGCGGCGGCAGCAGGAAAGCCAGGCACGCGATCGCCCAAGAGCATGGTCATTCGAGTGGGCGCCAGTGAGGTTGGTCACAGTGTGTCGCAGCTGGTGAAAGATGTCAGGCGCATGATGGAGCCAGACACGGCGTCGAGACTGAAAGAGCGGAGGTCGAACAAGCTGCGCGACTATGTCTCAATGGCAGGACCATTAGGCGTCACACATCTTATGCTATTCAGCAGAAGTGAGCAGGGAAATCTCACTCTGCGTATAGCTCTCACGCCGCGAGGGCCGACCTTACACTACAGAGTGTTGAAGTACAGCTTGGTCAAGGATGTACACAAGAGTCAAAGACGGCCGAAAACTGCTGGAGAGGAGTATCTTAGAGCACCCTTGATGGTCATGAACAATTTTGCTTCCAAGGCAGCAGAAGGAGAAGAGGAGAAACACGATCGAATGAAGGATGTCGAGAAGCTTACAACATCAATATTTCAGTCCCTGTTTCCTGCCATAAATCCTACGAACACACCTCTCGACGGCATCAAGCGTGTCCTTCTTGCCGACCGAAAACCACAAGATCCAGCCTCAGACGCTAGACAGGTCATTATGGATCTTCGGCACTATGCGATTGAGACCAAGACCTCAAAATCAGTGCCAAAAGCTTTGCGAAGACTAGATGCTGCAGAAAAGCTCACGCATTCTGGACAAAAGCGAAAACGAAGCACATTGCCGAACCTGGGCAAGCTGAACGACGTATCTGACTATCTGCTCGATCCACATGCCGCGGATGGCTTTACATCTGGATCAGAGAGCGAGCCAGAAACCGATGCCGAAGTCGAAATCACAACTACGAAGGAGAAGAAAGTGCAAAGAAGGAAAGGACAGAAAGAGGGAGCTAATGGGCAAAGCAATACTCGATCGAGTGTTGAGAAGAAGGCGATCAAACTACACGAATTGGGTCCGCGCCTCAAGTTGCGGTTGACGAAGATTGAGGAAGGTCTCTGCTCTGGCAAAGTGATGTGGCACGAATACATACATAAGACCAAAGAAGAACTGAAGCAGATGGACAAGCAACATGAACAGAAGAGGCAAGAGAAGGAAAGAAGAAAGGCCGAGCAGAGAGCAAATGTAGAGAAGAAGAAAGCGGAGAAGGCTGCTCGGAAAGCCAAGGGCGAAGAGGTGGAGGAGAGCGAGGATGACGAGATGCTGTCAGACGACGATGAATGGGACGACGCGGACGAAATGGAAGATGATGAGTATCATGGTCCTGACGCCGATGTTGGTGCAAGTGATGAGGAGATGGAGGATGCTGAAGATGGCGAAGAGTAGGCTGCTTCCATATAAAGCGATCGACCACACCCATTCATAAGATCGCCGCCAAATCCATCGATTCGGCATGAAGAGAACGTCAAAACTCTTGGACACTACGCAGAACTGATTGCGGCGCTCGAGCCCTTCGCCAGGTCCTTGTTGCACACAAACGGCCTGACACTCCACAGGTTCAGCTGTTCAATGTTTCCGGGGAAAACTTGTAGCAGTTGCGAAGCAGCTCGAGGTCACGGCGTTGTGGAAACCTGCTACCTTACAGCTCGAGATGGCCACCAAGCTGCAACATGGTCAATGGAAAGCATCACTCAGAATAGCAGCACGTCAAGTTGCCGCTCCGTCTAAGCCTGCTACTGCGCCAAGCTTTGCAGGCGCATGTGCTTGGTAAGGCTGAAGCGAAAAGCCTAACCAGAGCGGCGATCCTCCACTACAGCGAAGACAGCCTAGAATACTTCGCGACAGCTTAGCAGGTATTCACGAGCTCTGTTAGCAGTAAGACAACAGGCTATGCTGGCTGAGCAAGATCGCTTCAACACTCGGAATAGCTAACTGCTAGTCTAGACCGCGAACTTCCGCTGGTGACTGCCAGCTATATATTCCACCTTTTCACTACCCTACCACCTGTCTTTTCTCATCACAAACAACAGCATCAAACACTTCTCAACAACCATTCCCTTATTCTTCGTTTCTTATTTCCTTGGTCCCAGTTTCCTATAGTCTTTCACTGACTCCAACGAATCCAACGACTCTACCAGCTTCTCATTCCGCATCATCAAAATGCAATTCACCCTCCCCCTCCTCACCACCCTCCTCGCCACCACCAACGCCTTAGCCGTCACAAAAGCTACCGCCATCTCCCGTCGCTCCAACCAAGCCCTAGTTTCAGCCTACTCAACAAACAACTGCATCGGAGACGTAACCCTAGGCCTCATAGCCGGAAGCTCAAATCAAGTTGTGACATGTACTCCAACTCTGGGAAATAGTGCTAGTGTTAGCGGTAGCGGGGTGAGTTGAGACGGGGCGCAGCGAGTGTCGCAATGATATCCCGCTGGCGCTCGATGATACGCTTCGCGCTTCGCGGCCTCGCTAACGTTCGTCCAGTGCCAAACATATTTCTTCACCGACGCACAATGTTCAAACAATTACTTTGGTCCTGGGAATGCGGTTCCTGATTTGGGTTGTTATGAGGGGATTGAGGGGGTTACTGTTGTTTGTCCTGAGTAAACGATAGGAACATGATAGGGAGATAGGATGACTTTTGATAATGGTTTGATGCATAGCGATGGAATAGCGAGAATTTGGTTGATGAGTGTGGTAGTTCTGGTTTTGTATTGTACTTTACGGGAAGAAAGATAGTTCACATTTGAAATGAGCCACAGGATGGTTTAATGACTTCATATACTCGTCGCAAACATGATACTGTTTTAGGAACTCGTTGGATTGGATGCGATACATTCTTGTAGCTCTCAGTGGACAGTCAGGAGCGGCGAGGGGAGATTTCTGGGGTATCTTTTAAGGTCTTTGGCAGATTCACGAACGCTATTTGCCCTAGGTGAGGCGACAAGCTTGGCTCCGGACTCGCAGATCACAGGATCTTTGCTCGTCGAGTCCGCAATACATAGACCTGACCTGGGCGGAAACTTTGGATCTCGTAAAGAGGAATGGCCTTTCTTTCAAATTATTCTTCAAGGCAGGAGCTAAGTAAACTACCCAATTAGTGTCCCAGCAGATGCCTCAATCAGCGCCTCTACGCTTTCATGTCCATCAACCGCAGGTGCATCGACTTCATCCTTCCTTGTCTCAGCTGCGCCTGCATGATGATTCATCCACCATCTCTCAAATTCAAAATTCCATATCCTTTCCGCGCTAGTCCTTCCCCATTTCGTCCACTTTTCAGGTTTGATCTGCTTCCCGCTTCTAGTACCGACATGTTGGAACGGACTGGGCACCACAGCCCAACGCTTCAATCCAGTCTCATCCGCGTAGGTTTCGATCAGTGCATCGACAGCTTTCCGCAATTTGATACCAGAGAGCTCTTGTTCGAAACGGCTGACTAGGCCTGGGACTTGATCGCGAGGGTATAGCAGTGCTTGCGAGCAGCAGCCATACTGATCCATCGGTTGTAAGCCATGAGGGAGAGGAAAGAGCGTCAGGCGGCCTGTGGCGAAGAAGAGGAGGATGAGAAGTGGCATGTATAGGATGAGTATTGTGATGCAGAATGAGGGTGTGAGCATGCGGTTCTTTGGCGATCGACGACGAAGTAGAACTAGCAAGCCGGCGACAAGGCTCTCAAGGACTGTTGAGTAGAGCAGATAGCTGAACCAATTTTCCTGATTCCAGCCAAAATTCTTTTCGGTGTAGAAAAGGCGAAGATATAGTGAGCCTTCTGTGATAGATCGACGGACTTTTGTTCTCAAAGCAGCTTTGAGGTGTGCATACCATCCAGCAGCCGCAAGCACATCATCCTCTATAATCAAGATGAACGGCGTCCCAACCTTGTGGCAGGCATCGAGAATATATTTGTAATCGACTAGAGACTTCTTGTGGTGATTCTTCTCGGATTTTTCAAGGTAAGCCACATATTTGCGTTCCTTTCTCTCAAGGTCGTAGATAAGAACATCATCACTGGCGCCGTGAAGCCAGGACGTCTGGTATGCCGGATGTTTCTGAGGATCAAGATGAGCTATGAATGGCAAGACGTAAAGCTCATTACGCTCCTCTGGGGATAGACCCGCCAATATAGATCCGACAGTCGTCTCGAAGTACGATGCATTAGCTCGATGAGCTGTTGGAATGCCAATGCAAATGCTTTGATTGGTGGTTGACGCTTGATATGGATGCATGGAGTTCCATTTGTCGACAAACGCATGGGCTTCTGCCTCCCGCTGAGCTGAGTAGACACGCCCGAAGCCAATATCTGGATCGAAGAAGACCGATGTTGGGTCTCGACGCGCCGCTCTGCGTGCTTGTAGAAGGACTATCCCGTAGACTATTGCAAAGGCCAGCAAGCATTTAGTATGAATGGACCAGATCGGCCAGAATTTCGTGAGGGCGCGTAGATTCCGTTGCCTCGACGGAGAAGTGTCGCGCGACTTATCCAGAAATGCTTGCTCCTCGCCGGGACTTTCGTTTGGCATGATGCATGTGAGATTCTGGGCGGATGCTGGCGGGTTCCAGTTCAGACGCGTACCAGCGCCTAGGCGTCTCTAAGGTCAGTAACGCTTCGTGCAGCCGACAAGCGATCGAGTTACGCTGCCAGATTGAGCTTGCAGAGTGACACGAGATAGACATGAAGCTTCGTGAGGTTATCGGTTCAGGAGATCCATGGTCGAATACATGGCAAGAGACCCTTGCTGCGCGAACCTTATTTGCGCCACGTGCCTTATCGTGCACAGGCCATCCATCTATCGCTACAAATCCCCAATCAAACATTCGTCGGGTATATACAGATCGAGGTCGTGACGTAGCAGTCCATTCACGACATGTCAGGTCCATATCAGATGGAGAGGCTATGAATCAAGGCTCCCGGAGACATCAACGTGGCATCTCAGTTAAGCCGTAGCGACTTTCCAACCGCCTCCTAGTAGCGAAGCGATGCTACTCAGTTGCTGTGATATAGTCGAAGAGAGTACATGGTGCTTGTCGATGTCCTTCATTATCGGAGATTCCTTTCTTGCTAAGGAAATTTCTGCTGACCAGGCCGAAGGGGAGCAAGTTGGTCGACCATAGCGATAGCACCTTCCACATCGCCTTTATTGTAGACGAATAGTCCTTGTAGAGCTGCCGTACTGACATTGTCGATGAGATCATGCCTTCTTGCTTGATCAATGAAGCGTCGTCTTCCGTTGCCGTCACGATCTTGCTCTGCATAGAAACGGTCCCAAAGACGCTCCATTTGGTCCTCGGTGGCATTGCCAAGATGGAGAGTCATGTCCACACGACCAGGTCGAATCAATGCATCATCGAGTCTATCGACATGGTTGGTAGTCATGAATATGATGCGCTCCTCAGCGCTGGCAACTCCATCTAGAGCGTTCAAGAGTCCAGAGTAGGTCACGTTCGCTCCACTATAACCATCCGAATCGACCTGTTGACGATTGCTGAATGCAGCATCCGCATCTTCAAGCAATACAATCGTACGAGGAGGCACTTGGACCAAAAGTTGATTTAAAAGGTCATCAGTCAAACCGCGCTGGCTCAGACTGAGCATAGCAATATTGAAATCCATCTCACCAGCAAGAGCTTGCACGAAGGAGGTTTTACCAGTTCCAGGAGGGCCATAAAGCAAATAGCCTCTTCGATATGGAATGCCTCGGTCCAGATACCAGGTTCTTGCATCTTGAAACTCACGGATGTCGTGCAAGATACGTTCTGCTAAACCTTCCTCAAGCACTACGGACTGAAAAGGCCTTCGTCGTTTAGGCTCGCCGGAAGGTTCCCATCCCATTCGATGAGATGTGTAGACAACAGTCTTGCCTTCGACGCTTTGATTCGCCATTTCATGCGACTCCCGAAGAATGTCTTCAAAGACATTGCGGTAGTGGTATAAGGTGGTCAATTTTACAGTCTCAAAAGGTCTGCCTTGAGAATCTTGGCTGCGTTCAACCCGCTCGCGACTGACTGCGATGAAGGCATTCTTGTATCGTAATATGTGAGATCCGTGGCCAGGAACCAGCGCGAAGGTTGTCTGATCAGAACCAGCAGCACTCTTCACGACTTGTGTATCAATTTGAAGATGATGGAGCCGGGGTGTGAAGCGTCGGATGAGACTCTCCACGATTCCGATGCGCTTCCGGTCTGCAGGACTTGCAAGTTGACTGTGGTACTGCCTGGTCATCCAGTCGAGAACCCACGGATATGACTTGTCATGTCTTGTTATCTCCAGATCGACCAGCATACGATGCTTGATGAGCGACGCAGCGCTGCTGAGTCCTCGCGAGCCATATCTCGCTGCAGCTCCCAGACCAGCAAGGCCAAACCCTGCAGTGAAGAAAGGGTTGCTCAGAAGTTGAGACCATATCGAGCCGGAGCCATCGCCTACGGTGGAGAGCTGGTTGATTGCATCTTCCCTGGTTCCGCGAGCGCCTGTTATCGATGCGATTGCAGATTGCGCTGCATTTTCGTCCATAGTCGATGGAAAGCAGAGAAGCAAGCTCTGATGTTTCAGAAGCAGGCGCGGCTAATCAAGGTTTACGCTAAAATTCATCCCTGCCGCAGATCGTAGCCGCCTCCCTTCATTGCGACTTCTAATCGATGGTAACAACTTTGATCTTCTTGCAAACACATTCATGACGTGTCTGTCTCTGTTCATTGGCAGACATGGCGTTCTCGGAACAAGTGACTGTGGATAAGTCTTATTTTGACGCGCTCCTTCGAAGGTATGAATGCACGCGTCCGCGTCAAAAAAAAGGAGAATATGCATGTAGCCGCTCACTGACGTTCTGTGAGCAGGGCCGATTTTGTACGTATAAGGAATCCCTTGTTCCGCGAAGCACAAGGCGATCTTGTGTCTGTGTCTCGCTAATATGGCTCGCAAGCATACTTCTGCTCAAATTCTCGGCCGCCAAGATGCTGCCAGTGTCACTATATCGAAGGCTGAATACGACAGTCTGGTGAGCAAGACCCATCGGAGCAGACGTTCTCCACTAAGGTGTGTGTAGCTCCGCGAGTCTCGAGAATTTCAGTTACTGAAGAACTCTCTCTTTCAAGGAGGTCTAACTCCAGACTCGCTTGCTTTGCTCATCAATGGTGCAAATGAGTCAAAGTCCACGCAGCCGAAGATAGACTCCTGGGCAGACGACTATATCGACACGCCACCTGCCTATGGTAACCATACCACAAGTCATTCAGCTCCACATAATGGTACTACATGGAGATCTGGTGCGTCTGCTCCTTCTTTCAACCTTGCACCAGGCAGCGGTAGCTTTCATCGCGAAAGTCGCCAGCCAGTCTCGGTCGACCAGCGTGTAACGAACACGCGTCGGCATTTGAGTAATGGTGTTTTCCCATCCTCAGTCCCCGACAATTCAGACTTTGGCGAAGCTGATAGCTTTACGGATGAGCATAACGATGTCGAAGCCACGCATAGCAACACTGGTACACCTCTTCGCACGCTTTATCTCTCCGGCTTTGCAGCAAACACGACATATCGCGATCTTCTCACGGTGATCAAGGGAGGAAAGCTCCTCAACATCAACATGCGTTCGGAGCGAAGCGCAACTGTCACCTTTGCAGATGGTGCAGTAGACTTCTTAGCATGGGTCAAGCGACATGACATTTATCTGCACTCGAAGCGCATCGACGTCAAGTGGGCCGATCGACAGTATCATCTCAACAACCATATCCAGAATAAGCTTGCCAATGGTGCTACTCGGAATATCCTCATCCGTTCAGCCGTGGAGAAAGGCTTCACAGAAGCACAAATTCGTGCAGACATGGAGCACATACATAACCTCATCGTCATCGATGTTGCCTTCAAAGCTGGCAATGCATACGTTGCGACTAATTCAGTCCACAACGCTCTCTTCGCTCGAACTTGCATGATGAGCAGAACAGCGTATCGAGGTTGCAAGATCGAGTTCTTTCCAGACGAGTGCGATATGCCGTTGCCGGCTCGCGCAACCATAACGAAGCCACCGTCTCAAGAACCAATCAAGAAGAAGATGTCACTCTCGAACAGGTTCGACATGCTGAATGTCGATGGTGGCAGCTCGGGCAGCAACGAAGAAAATTGCGAGCCTCACGATTCTGCTCAATCTGACAACGACGAGGACGAGGACGATACTGTCGATATTAGGACTCCGCATGGTGTCAGCTTTCGCTTCCTCGATGACGATGGTGCGAATTGAGAGAGGACTCTTCGACTCATGTTCCGCTGGGTGATGAGCGACGTCAACGGCTCGATGGATCCTTGCTCCTAATCAAGATTCCTCGACCTCTTGTGGTTTGAGCTTCGCCGCCTGCAATTACTCTGTTACAGATGCGCTCGTGGTATTTCGGTCGTTAGGCGATTGCGGATTCTGGAAGCATGGCAAAGGCGTTGGGGCTGGGAATGTGAGTATGTGTTAAAGATACCCCATATCGCGACAGACTTTGAAAATGCATGTGCTTTGACGGCAAATTGACAAGCAGGTGTTTCCTCTCAGGCGAACCGCATTTTGCGGAGGTAAGGCGTAGTAGGACTATTTATTGGACTTCCGCACGGAGCCAGAAGTTGTTTCCGAGCGGCATCGCCGTCTTGGGAAATCGCTGACTAGCATTACGATCCTACGACACGCTGTTTTGATGACGATGCGGCCGACCCAAGCGCAACAATGGACAGTTTACAGCGCAAATCCATAGGCGACGCACGGCCGACCAACGAGAAGCTGTTCAGATCGATACATTCGCGCAAGCCACGTTCAGAACATACTTGCGACGTTTGCAGAGCCGGTGATCCCTTCTGCGCATCTAAGCTCCATGCCCCGTGCGATTCAACGAACGTATCTGGAGAACAACAAGCGCTGCCATGGTGCTCATCAAGCTCGCAACCTGGACAGCACTCCTCGCCTTCTCACCAGGCGTTCTGAGCGCGCCACCAGACATTCATCATCCGATTCCTTCAGGCCACGTGCGAAACGATGCTGTCAAGCTTCTGTATCAATATCCCAAAGGGACCTGGATCGAAAACATCGCCGTACGAGAAACTGGTGATTTGCTTCTCACCGTACTGAGTCTTCTTCACCTGGACCAACTCAATCCTTTTGAGCCAAACCCGAAGCCGCATACACTGTTCAGCTTTCCCGATGCGAAAAGCGTCGCCGGTATAGCGAAAATCGATCACAAGGTTTTTGCTGTGGCAGTCGGCAACTTCTCACTCGAACCCGGATCAGTAAATGGCAGTTGGAGCATCTGAAAAGGCAGATTCACCGAGAAGAAGTCCCCACCTATCTTCGCGAAGGTGACCGATTTCTCAGAGGCCATATTTCCTAACGGCATGTGCGGGCTTCCGGGAACCTCGACTCCACACGCCATTCTGAACGGCGACATCAGGACTGGCAAGGTTTGGCGCATCAACACGACAACGGGTGCTCACGAAGTCATCATCGACAACAACCTTACGGCCGTGGCCCCCGATCCAGTGTTCGGCGAGTCAGGAGTCAATGGCATACATGTGATAAATGAATCATTGTACTTCGTGAATACCGGGCAGCGAATCTTGGCGCGCATGCCCATTGAACCTGACGGGACACCAATCAGACCGCCAGAGATCATAGCGCGCTTCAACGCGCCACTCGAACTCGACGACTTTGCCATCCAGGATGATGTTGGCTATTTTGTGACTGGTTCAGGAAATTCGATAGCCTCGATAAGATTGGATGGACATTCGAAGGCCAAGATCATCGCCGGACAACTGAATTCTACGGAAATTGCCGAGCCAACATCTGCTGCATTTGGACGAACTCGTCACGACAAGCATGTGCTGTACGTTGTGACTGCTGGAGGACTCGCAGCTCCAGTGAACGGCAATATTACTGTTGGCGCGCAAGTCTTGGCTGTTGACATGAAGAGATTGGGTTTGATGTAACAGGAAGGCAGGCTACCCTGCACTGACATCCTGGCGACTTCCGATCTATTGGCAATCTTCCCCAGCATTCACCGACTCCCGAACGAACCACAATGGTGTTAGTCGCGTTTCGTTTCTCATCAAAGCTTGATCCCTGGACAAGTATCTACGGATCTAGGCTAGATCCGCTCTATTGACTAGATTGGCTGTACAGCATCAAGAATAAGCGAGTCGTTCTTTTCGACTCAAAGCACGAGCGCTCTTCGGCTCTCATGAATGGCAGAAAGGCCTTGCATGGCGGCAACAGTTGCTGGGCAGATCTATACCAGGATGAAAACTGGCACCAACTCTCTTACGGTATGCTCTCCGCTCCACTAAGAATTCGATGGTAAAGTATGTTTGCACAGTCATCTACCATCGCCACGGGTAAGAAGAGAGTGCCCAGACGCGCACGTGAAGAACCTCAGTAATGACAAATCTTGTTTGCATCCATCAAATGACTTCTTCTTCAGCAGTTTGCTTGGCTATCTCCCACCACTCAGAAGATGTGTCGGAGCTATCGAAACAGAACTTTGCTTTTCGAGCAGCCTCCTCATTGATCACACCCAGCACTACGAATGTGCTGTAGATCGACACCAGCGGAGACGCCTCACTGAGAAGGGCCGATGTGAGGTGATGTCCTCCAAAGCAAACGGACGTGGTCCAATCAACTCAGGATGTCCCTGCCATTACTCGGCGAATGCCGACTACACCTGCCACTCTTTCCCCTGCATCCATGCATGCTTTTCCGATCGCCTTCGCAAGTTCCCAGGTTACCTTCTGGAAGCTACAGGGCCCTCAAACTCAATGCCACCTCTTCCGAATTCTGGAGGTGAACTGCAGTTCTCGACACTACGACTGAACAACGCCAGCAGTGCCTGTACGATTGCTTTTCGATCATCAAGGTAGAACGATCACGTCCAATTGTCGTTCAACCATTCTCCATCGTTCCCCACGCTGATGGATGGTGTGAGTTACCAAGTAACATGCACCAAACGTGCATACCGGCTTGGATGAAACGCTTTCTGTGAGATACGAGAGCGTTGCACAGACAGCCGTAGTTCTACCAGCGAGACTGCCTCGCGTACCTGACGATCCGCGCCATCTTGAGCCCCGGTGCTCTTGCTCTCCAAATTCAGCCCTGATCAAATTCGCACATACCTCGTCAGACTCGCGACGAGGTCTCCAGCGCGCCAGAGATACCAGTCGGCCAAGGGACTTCATGAACACACTATTCAGTAGGCCAAGACCAATTTCGTCCCAGACACGGTATATGAACCGTCCACAACTCGACATGCATGCGAGGCCTTGCAGAGTACCCGATATGTACCTGTCTCGATACTTAGCTCTCTTTGGACCATCCTGGTCTGGCGTCAAAAAGCAAGATGAGTGATCTGTGCATATCGACAAGGGCGACAAAGGTCTCTCGTCTATATGAGACATCTCCATCTCGAGCCCAGCAGATGGAATTTTAGCAACGAAGATCTCGTTCGCGCGGACTGGCGCTCCATTACACTGGGCGACCACTCAACCAATCTTGCCTCACCCGAAGCCTTTGCTTGCGTCGCTCGGCACTCCTGATGGTGCCACTCGGCACCGCAAGCCACAGGAACTCGTAAGATCTTGGCAACAACCACTTGCCTTCATTCTGGTGCACTGGTATCGCAGAGTATCATGGCAGCAGGCGGACATGCACCAGGAAGCGCCGTTGTAGCTGTCACAATAACATTCACATTCATTGCGGGAGCCCTCGTGATAGCAAGAATATGGACAAGGAAGGTGCTTGTGCGGAATGCAGGCACTGATGATGTTTTGGTTGCCTTCGCACTGGTAGGTCAATGACAGTCTAAATTGTGTTGTTCACCGAGCTGACATTGGGAAGGTAACGTCCTGTTTCCTTACAGCCACGATGTGCGAGCAAGGTATATGTGGTCGCCGCTAAGGGCAGTGAACAACGACTGACACTGATTTAGTCGACTATGGCATGGGTCGCCATTACTCGAATCTCAACGACCACGAGAAGATTTGGTCTCTTCGCTGGTTTTGGGCGTCGGTCTGGATTTACTACTTGGCACTTTGGAGCGTCAAGCTCTCAATCCTTTTCCAGTACTTGCGCATTCTGCCCTTCCAAAGGTATCGAAATGCTTGTTATGCTCTAATGGCGATGGTCACTCTGTGGACTCTCTGGGCCTTCTTTAGCGCTGTTTTCGCCTGCACACCCATCGATCACTTCTGGGATCCAGCAGTCGAGGGGACCTGCTTGAACAGGCTCGTGGTCTGGTATGTATCGCCTGCTTTACTACGGCTATCGGAAGCTGGCCTAACGAGTGAGCAGGTTTACCAACGCTGGCGTGAACATCATTACCGACATTGCTACCGCAATCCTGCCGCTTCCTGTGCTGAATCAGCTGCGGCTGCCGGCAAAGCAGAAGTACACTCTCATGTTCGTCTTTGGGCTTGGTGGTCTCTCATGCTTGATGTCAACACTTCGGCTGCAGTCGCTGTATGTCATCTCTAAATCGACAGATGTAAGCTGGGACAATCCTCTGGCTGCAATATACTCCAGCATGGAGGTGAACATCGGCATCATTTGCTCGGTAAGAGATGCCATATAACGTTAGTTAGCGTACGCTGATTTCCTAGTGTTTGCCGACCCTGAAAGGACTTGCAACGCGAGTATTTCCAAAACTCACATTCGGCGACAGCTACTTAAAGTCCCGATCACGGTCACGTTCGACCCAGCTGGAAGCCTTCCCATCACCGAAACAGAACCTGACCGCCAGCTTTGGTGCCTTGGGTCTCCAAGTCCCGGGGCCAGAGATAGCGACCACTGCTAAAGTATGGCCCGACGATGTGAAACGTGACGTGTATCACATCGACATCGACGAGGAGGATCATCGAATACCTTCGCCCTCAGCGTGCGATCTTGAGGTCCTCGTTGAAGACTTGCAAGACCCACGTATACATTCTGCTAGCCGCATCAGCATGTATAGTCGGCCTGTGACCATGATCAGGCTGGATCCATGATATCGCCTTTTGCTCGTCAATATCAACATTACAACACACAATATCCACGGGTCTCAGCCAAATGGATCTAATGCTGCACTCGGTCTACCTACCGCTTTGCACAGCAGTGAAATCAGCTGCTGACTTGAGATCCGAGGAGCACTCGACATGATCGATTACCCTCCAGCATTCCGACCGACTACCTTGCGCCTCTGATGATGATGAGTTGATGAGAGAAGTCCACTCATCATGAGGTCGCTTCATCCAGACCACTACCACGAAGACCTTCTCTATGTACTTTAATAGCAACTCTGGCGACTGGTGCCCCCAAAAGCCGCCGCACTCGGGATACTGTGCCGACCTCGCCTGAATGTCAGCCGACGGTCACCCTGGTGGGGCATTTGACCAGGGTCGGCAAATGGTTGATCCATTCAAGACATCCACATTACTTAGACTCACGAGGCCCAGCAAGACCTCAACTGTATTCTTACCTGTACCATAGATGAAGCAAAGTCAATCCAAATGTCTCTTCCTCTCACAATGTCTTGCCAACCCAGCCCAGAAGCCTGCCATGCCTGTCCCGAAAAGACCAACGGCTGTTCAGAAAACGGCCACATCGTAGACATAGAAGACTACAAGACCGAACTTTCCTCATTACGAGCCAGAACGAAGGAACTCGAAGCAAAACTTTCCCAGCTCACAATCGATTCCGGCAAAGAACTCCGATCAACGAAATGGTTCAATCGACAAGACGACAAAGCCCTCTCAGCCCTCTACGTCGACCGCTACCTCAATTACGGCTTAACAAAAGAAGAACTCATGTCCTCAAAACCCATAATCGGAATCGCAAATTCCGGCTCAGATCTCACACCTTGCAATCAATACCATACCACCCTCGCCCATCGAGTCCGAGAAGGTATTCGCAGCGCAGGAGGAATCGCAATTGAATTCCCAACCCATCCGATTCAAGAATCTTCGCGAAGACCGACGGCCACCTTAGATCGGAATTTGAGTTATCTGACTCTAGTAGAATTACTCTACGCTTATCCCTTTGATGGAGTTGTTTTGATGACGGGTTGCGATAAAACTACCCCCGCCTGTCTCATGGCTGCAGCAACTGTTAATATTCCGGCGATATGTCTCAATGTCGGACCGATGCTGAACGGATATAATGGATCTGATCTCGTCGGTTCCGGCACCGTAGTCTGGAAAGCCCGCGAACTCCATGCCGCAGGCTCCATCACCGACTCCGAAGTCACCGATCTCGTAACTCGCGGTACACCCAGCGTAGGCCATTGCAACACCATGGGAACAGCCTCAACCATGAACGCATTAGCCGAAGCTCTAGGCATGGCACTCCCCGGTTCCGCAACAATTCCAGCTCCATATAAAGAACGAGCACAATGCGCCTATCGCACGGGAATGCAGATTGTAGAGATGGTGAGAGAAGATAGGAAACCTTCGGATATTATGACGAGGGAAGCTTTTGAGAATGCGATTGTTGTGAATACTGCTATTGGAGGGAGTACGAATGCTCCGATACATTTGTGTGCCGTGGCGAAACATATTGGGGTACCGCTGAATTTGGATGATTGGGATCGAATTGGGTATCATGTTCCGCTGATGGTGAATGTGCAGCCTGCTGGGGAGTGGCTTTGTGAGGAGTATTATCGGGCTGGAGGGTTGCCGGCTGTTATGGCTGAGTTGTTGGAGGAAGGCAAATTGCATGAGGGGAGTTTGACTTGTAATGGGAAGACGGTGAGGGAGAATGTTGAGGGGAAGAAGAGTTGGGATCGTAGGACGATTTTTGAGTATGGGAAGCCGATGAAAAGTGATGCTGGGTTTTTGCATATGAAGGGGAATCTTTTTGATTCGGCGATTATGAAGACTTCTGTGATTTCGGATGAGTTTCGGAAGGTGTTTCTGGAGAATCCGGAAGATTTTAATGCTTTTGAGGCGAAGGCTATGGTGTTTGATGGACCGGAAGATTACAATGCGCGGATCGAGACTGCTCCGATTGATGAGAGGACGATCCTCGTGATGCGTGGAGCTGGACCGCTCGGCTATCCCGGTGCGGCGGAAGTTGTGAACATGACGGCGCCCGGGCATCTGCTGAAGAGGGGATTGAAATACTCTCTGCCATGTATTGGCGATGGTCGACAATCTGGAACATCTGGCTCGCCCTCGATCCTGAACGCGTCACCAGAGGCAGCAGAAAATGGCAATCTAGCTATACTGAAAGACGGCGACATGCTGCGAGTGGATCTGAGCAAGCGGAGAGTAGACATGTTGATTCCAGACTCGGAGATTGAGGCGCGCAGAAAAGAGCTTTTGGCCAATGGAGGCTACAAGATGATCGAAAGCCATACGCCATACCAGGACATATTCCGAAGAGAAGTTGGTCCGCTTAGCGAGGGCATGGTGTTCAAGAAGGCAACCAGATTCCAGCGAGTAGCGCAGAAAGTACCGATGCCTAGAGATAATCATTAGATAGACAATGACGTTTGAGCATGGTCGCGCGTGTTTTCGAATGCTGTATACTGGTGCCTGATGAACTAGCCCGATGCCGCTGGTGGTCGTGAAGCTTATTTCGGCGGCGAAATAAAATGAGTTTGGTTCCTGCAGCTCAGCTGGTCCGCGATCGTCACTCCGAATGCCGCAGCTGAATCATTGTTATATCTGCATACCGCTCGTGCGGAGGATAAGTGAGTCAGTGGAATCCAAGTAGATACAAGCGCTTTTCGAATCCCGCGATTCTGTTGATACCGCTTTAGCGACAACAATTTATCTTATACTTTCACGATCATGCCGATCCATATTGAGCGGTCGTCGCCCTTCGATGATGGCGAAGAATTGGTCAAAGTCGGGACTGCGGCGTTTGCGAACGATGCTTTGCACCAGTCAGGATTGCCGCCAAATATGACAGAAGCGCAGTTGAAGCTGTACCAAGAGTGGCGTGTAAGATTGGGACAACATCGTGTGGCGGCGCCCAATCGACATCAATTCAAAGCCGTCGATTCCGATAGGGGGAAGATTGTCGGACTTTCAGGTAAATCCGCTTGAGGGCATAGAGAGACCTTGCTGATCGAGGGCCATAGCTTGGAATGGTCCTACAGAAGAAGAGCAGCTTGACACCACAACCGATCGCTATCCAGGCGTTCCAGATTTTGTAAACAAGAAGCATTATGATGAGATCAGTGCCACATTCGCAGAGACGAGGAAGAAGGTCATGGGAGATCGAAGAGATTACTGGTTTCTCGCATCAATGGCGGTACATCCTGATCATCAAGGGCGCGGGATCGCCTCGCAGCTGGTCTCGGATGGCTTGAAGCTCGTTGACGCTGATGGAGCAGAGTGCTATCTGGAAGCAACTCCGTCTGGTAGGAGGGTGTACGAGAGGGCCGGATTCGTGGTGAAGGCCGAGATTCCACAACTTGATGGCAGATACGCCTTGGTCGTGATGGTGAGGCCTGCAAAAGGTGCGTCCCATGGCAATGCATCTATAGCGCAATGAGCAACGCCGATAATTCTTCACTATGTCTGGACATCGCCTCCAAATCCCACGGGTCTTCTCTGTTGTTGTCCCGGCCCAGGCGGAGCGTATGGCACGATCGCCATGACTTGGTAGAGCCTTCCCATACCTTGCGGGCTGACGTCTATCAGTCTTTTCCATCCACTCTCTATCCGTTTCACCGTCTCTGTGAGCTCAGCTTTGTCCTTGCCGCCCTTCCCAGCTCTTTCGGCGTCCAAAGCCTTCTTAACAAGCTGAGCGGCTCGCTCTTCAATGCCCATAGCTGTGAGGAAGCGTGCTTGATCGACAGGTCCGTGGACTTCTACACCAGGCGAGGAGTTGATGGCTGTCTCTGCCAGGCCTAGAAAGTCCACATCAGCACTCACGTCTGTGGCGCCTGGTTCGTCAAAAGGCGAGACAATCTTGTGCTGCCGGATCCCCCGAAGTGAGTTTGCAGGAATGCGATCTGGTGGTCCATAGTCAATAATCAAGGCGGCCCCAGAAGATGATGGCTTGTCGAGTGGTGCTTCGCGCGGAGCTTGAGATACCTGCCGACCAGGTATCGCCGCTTTTGATTTCGTGGCTTGTTGCTTATGAGCTGCGATCTCTTCAGGATTCGAGCCTCCTATCCTGATAGCCATGTCTCTAGTGTATGTCTGGCTCTCTGGGCTAACTTCTATGGTTGCAGCATCTGTCGTCTTCAACGCAGCATAGCGCTGAGATGTCTCAGGTAGATACACTGAGTGAGGCGTCGCGGTCTTCGACATTGACAGCTCGAATTCCGGCTCTCCTGATTTCAGCCGATGTGGTGGTTTTGGTGAGACGAGAAGTTCTCTCCATTGATGTCCTTCCTGAGTCTTCTGCTTCGTTTGAATAGGTCCGGTCGGTGTTTGAATTTGTTTCTGTTCATTTGGCTGTATGAATGTCGACTGGAAGATGTGGATGGGAAGAGCGTCGAAGAACTCGTGTGCAATGATGAAGGGCGTTTTCGATGCGTCTCGGGGCACGAACTTATGGTCTTCCGTCCAGACGATTTTGAGATCTGGTGAATGGCGGCTGATGCTTTCCCAGCCGAGCTTGGTCTCTGTCATTGGATTGTCGCCACATAAAAGTTCGTGCTGCGCTTTGCGTAGAGTATCACTGGCTTCGATCAGGTAGACAGCTTCAACGGCTTTGGCAAGTGGAGGAAAGTTGCGGATAGTCTAGGAGTATACTTATCTCAGTATGCCAAAACCTACAGATATGTTCAGCAGCTCTTACACGTAGCATATCGCTCATCAGCGTGCCTCTGCCAGGGCCTACTTCCATCAGGTATACACCCTCGCTCTTTTTGCCTTGCGCAATCCATTCTGCCACGACCCAGACGCCTATGAGCTCCCCAAAGATCTGGCTGATCTCTGGTGACGTTACAAAGTCTCCCTTGGCCCCGAACTGGTCTCGATCTGGAGATAGAGCTCCAGTATAGTAGCCGCCAAGGTCAGAGGTCAGAACTTGTCGCATAAACGAAGCTACGGGAAGGGGTCCGGTGGTCTGTCATGTCTTTAGCAGTGCCGTTGTTAGGGAATGGAGAATTCACGTACCGTGATCGCCTCTGCCAATTGCCTGGCCAAAGGTGTCGACCACTTGTGACCACTGTCCGTAGAGCTCCATCTTGCGCCAAGCACACCACGTGTTGAACACCTTGTCTTGGGATTGTCAGAGAGGACCTGACGCGCCGTACGCACAAGGCACCGCCTCATGATGATCCGCCAGCCTTAGCGAAGTGCTGTGTTGTTACAATAGCGAGGAAAGCAGAAGACCATGACGCTTTCAATCGAAGCGCCTCGGTTCCCAAAACTGAAGTCCTCCGCTCACCTCCGCGACGACAACAACATCAACATTAAACACGTAACATATGAGAGCGCCGATCAGGTGTCTACATCGACATATAATCGTGGTTCCCATGATGTTGCTGGCATGAGGGAGATCGTTCTCAAGTGGCCACAGGTGAAGTCGCTTGACGATTACTGATCGCTTTCTCAGCCCCATCTTGTCTCACAGCAAAGGATCGCGTGTTCCTCGACTCGCAAGATGACTAGTATCAAAACTGATTTCCTCCTTAGAGACAGATGACTGCTGCCCTTGAAGCCGACTCCCAGACATGGCTAGAGGCGACATATCCGGATCCAGTCGACGATGTCACCAGTGCAAGCAGAGACGCAAGAAGGTCCGTCAGTGGAGAAGAATCAACAGTAAAGTCGGATAGAATGAAGCTCATTGCCATAGTGTGACTTGACAGAGCCTTCTTGTCGGCGGTGTTCACGAAGTGGCATCAAGTGCAGCGGTCTTGGTCAGGCTACCATATTCATCAATCTTGGGCAAGAATCCCTTCCCAGGCAGACTCAGCGACGCGCTCTGAAGCATGCCTTCGACAACAGGACAGCACCCAATTACCGCCGACGCGTCTTTGCTCTCTCACTTTCTCGCGCTCAAGAGCTGCAGACAGCATGGCGTCGGCGTCAATTGAAGACTTCTCTTCCAGGCGATCATGCAATTCTTTCGAGCCGTGCTACCCTGCTGATCCCACTGCATGCTGCACTTTCAGAGGAATTCAGACCGGGACGAGCGCTCTGTGGTGGCATATTCAGTGGGGACAGAGCGCCTTCCGAGGAGACTAAGCACTATTCTAGTGTTGCGCTCTGTATCAGGTCACTGCTATCACTTCACGCTCAGAGTGTTCCTATCTTGGGGAGCTCAATCTTCAGCCTATTGACTCTTTACTACGGACGTCTCCACGGAGACTCTGGACTCATCGAAATGGCTCGCTCCAGCTATACAAGTGTAATAGAAGAGTATCAGCGCCATCTTGGTTCTCTGATGACCGCGGATCGGCAGAGCGATGGCTACAGATGTGCTTTGGTATGCGCGTCGATTGCCCTGCAATTTTTCGAGCATGTCGATCAGATCGAAGTCTTTGATCCTGGGCATCAGGCCCACATCGACGGTACTCTCCAACTACTGCGTCACTGTGGCTTTGCACTCCTGCATGACTTTCCAGCTGTTCGCACAGTCTACAGCAGTGTCGTAGCTAGTGCTACATTCCTCGCGATCCATCGGCGGCAGCCAAACCTTTTGTCTGAAGTTGAGTGGCGGCATATCGCCGCCGTTAGCGAGCAGAGATCACTCCGTGAGCAGATTGTGGAGCTCAGCCTGGACATTCCTCCTTTGCTCCATGCTGCTGACAAGATACCGGTGCCAAGAAGGGAAGACGCGGATCAAGGTGCTTTCCTCGACTCAAGCCTTCACTTACTCGTGGACATTGGTCGCTTGCAGAGCAAGCTTACGAGCTGGCTGCATGCATTAAAATCTCAAATTCCAGGCCCGCTATACTGGCCGAAGAATCAGCCTACTGTCCTTGGCACAGTGGCCGCCGATGACGAATGTGCACCAAAGCAGACGAACAGCCCAAAGCAACTTTGCTTCACCTACGGTACTATTGCAGGCCTCCTCGTGCAGTACTGGGCATTTAACCTGGAGCTCCTCATGACCAAGATCGATCTTAGACGAGCCATTTTAGCTCGCTCACAATCGCCGTACGTCAATTCTATGACTACCAGTAGCCTAGACGAGGACATTGCTGCAGCAAATGAAACTGCCAACTTGATCTGCGAGGCTCAGGGCTATCTCGAGACTTGTCTAGAGGGTCTTCTCTGCCTGCAACTTCCTCTGAAGACTGCCAGCAAGTACTTCCAGCGCCCAGATGTTTCCTAAAGCTCATCTCACAGAACGGTCTTGGCCTTTGTTACGAATGACTGCATCCACTCATCGACTGTCACGACTTCATTTGCGAATAGAGGCCAGATCATCTTCGTGGCCATCTCGCTCGCTTCTTGCGAGAATCCGGCTGTACAGTCGGCACTGTGAGTCCGTCAGCACAACACTTTTGGTCGAGCACCAAAATGAGCGACCACAACACTTACAGCATAGTCAAGGCGTATCCGCTGCAGATCAACCTTCAGCAATTGCAACATCACATCTGGGCTGGGGTACTTACTGCTCGTAAGCATATCTTGCAGTCGCTTCCAAGCAGGTATTCGCCACCAAACCCGCCATAATCAAATGTCGGATTCCTCGTTGTCGCAGCTGATAGTCAAGATCGGAGTTCTGAAAGGAGCTGCTGTTCCAATGCTTGCTCACAACCACATCACCATTCTCTGGAATTGGTTCCATGCCTTCGAAGAACTCTACGCCCCAACTGCCTGCTTCGAATGCCATTTTGCTCTGAAGACCCTTTAAGGATTTGTTGAGCAACTTCCAGTCCTGCATGGTGTACTTGGAAGTCTGCTGGTGCATGCAGTAGTAGATGGGCAATTTCCTCTCTCGCGCAAAATGAATGAGCTTGCGGAGGTTTGATATTGTGTCGGTCTTTTTTAAGCTTTCGCGGATCGCTGGATTCAGCTTGCCATCTGGATGGAGAAAGTCGTTGTATGGGTCGATCAGGATAATGGCTGTTGGACCGTCCATGTTGCTCACCTTCGACAGATTTATGGGCGAAGGTGAGAAGCCGATATGCTCCAGTCCACTGCGCCCTTTATATGCGAACTTCATCCCACCCAGAACAGTCGTCCCTGTCTTGCGCTCGTACTTCCATATCTGGCTAGCGCGAGTGCGTTGGGGAACTTGAACATGCAGTGCCACAAATCCTTCGGACGTAGCTGGTTCAGATAGAGCAATGAAAGATACTCGATCTGGAAGGACGAGCGCATTGTGGAGGCATGTGGCACATTGCATCTGAGGAATTGCCCCCGCAAGAATTGTTCATTTGCTTTGATACCGGAACGACGAGTTCTCGCTGGTAACACAATCATTACAAAGCATTGGCACCACGTTTACGAGATGTTAGACAGTCGCCCTCACATGGCTTATGCTGCTTCTGGAAGTACGAGCGCTTGTGCCTCAGGACCACTGTCAGCTTTGACAATGCAAATTTGCGAAAGAACATCTCTGAAGGTCGAGTAACCAAAGAGCATATAATCCATTCTAATCTTGGCCTTTCACGACCTCTACCATCGACTTAGAGCGACCCTTCTTATACTGCATTCGCTTCACTGTAATGACGACTCAAAAGCCTCTCGTCCTGATCACAGGCGGCTCTGGCTTCATCGGAAGCCAGACTGTCCAGGACTTTCTCCAGCATGGCTATTGCCTTCGACTCGCTGGCCGCAATGAATCCACTTGTCGAAGGTTTCTGGCCACCCACAAAGACCACAAAGATCAAATCGAGACCATTGTTGTACCAGATATCACAGCTCCAAATGCTTTCGATGCAGCAGTGCTCGGTGTGAACGGCGTTATCCACATGGCGTCACCGTTCACCCACAACGTTGAAGACATCGAGAGAGACTTGATCATACCAGCAGTCAATGGTACGACAGAAATCCTCAAAAGTACCCACCAGTATGCATCTCAGGTAAAGCGCGTGGTCTTGACCTCCTCCTTCGCCGCCATCAACGACTTCAGCAAAGGCCTACGCCCTGGACATGTCTACAATGAGAATCAATGGAATCCCATTACATATGAACAAGCAAAGAGTAACCCTCGCGTTGCATATGCGTAAGTCTCTTCACCACTCATGCCATGACTTCCGCTGACTCCCATCGAAATAGAGGTAGTAAAACCCTCGCCGAGCGCGCAGCCTGGGACTTCATCTCCAGCACCCCCGGCATCAACTTCACACTCTGCACAATCAACCCCGTCATGGTCTACGGTCCACCCTTACCCGGCTCTCTGAATATTAATCACCTCGGCCAATCAACCTCAGAAATTTATGCTTTGATGAACGGGAGTCTTGAAAGTGTTCCGCCAACTCCCATGCCAGTCTTCGTAGATGTTCGGGACGTAGCCGAAGCTCATCGGCGTGCGTTTGAGACTGAGCAGACTGGTCGCTTTGCTATGTGTAGTGGTTCGTTCACTAAGGAGGAGATTTGTAGATTGTTTAGAGATTGTGGGCTTGGGTTGGAGGGAAGGGTGCCGAAGAGTGGTTTGGAGGGGAACACGGTTGGGGAGCATTATGTTGTGGATAATAAGAGGGCGAGAGAGGTATTGGGTATTGATTTTAGGGGGATGGAGGAGACATTTTTGGATATGGCGAGGCAGTTGTTGGTTTTGGAGGGTGGTGCTGGAAGTGCTGAGGTCTAGATCAAATCTCCGAGTGCTTTTTGGTATTGATGTTGAAGTTATGTTAGATTCGCCAGAGAGTGAGCAATGTTATCTTCATGAAGAATGATTCCATTAGCGCAGCATTAGCCGTGGGACCTTCTCCGGCAGGTTGATGCAGTTCGTGAAGTGAAGCCATGCAGAAGAAAGTTTAATTCTTGCTTGAAGGTGATGATCGTCGCACACCTCCACACTTCGACTTCCACACCACAAACAATGTCGTCGCGCTGGGCAGATACGGAAGAGGATGAGATTGAAAATGCGAAACGGAAAGCTGAGAAAGAAGAAAAGAAGAGACTGAAGGCGGAGAAGCAGCGGAAGGCAGAGGAGGAAAAGCGCGCATCTGAGGCTGCGGCAGCCAGATTGAACGGACATAGCGACGATAGCGAACGACCATCCAAACGACGCAGACTATCGCAAGAAATTGCTACTAGCCCAGCACAGCCAGAACCCGAGCGCGAACTCCTGCGATTCCACGCGCCGACGTGGCAGCCGTGTCGATCTGTAGAAAGATTCGACAAGCTCAATGCCATCGAGGAGGGCAGCTATGGCTATGTCTCCCGAGCCAAAGAACAAGCAACGGGCGAGATTGTAGCTCTGAAGAAGCTGAAACTCGACCCGGTAAGAGATGGAGGATTTCCAGTCACTGCTTTGCGCGAGATTCAATGTCTACAGGCCGCCAAGCATAGACACATCGTCAATCTGCGCGAAGTGGTGACTGGCGAGCGGGAAACACGAGGCGACGTCTACCTTGTCATGGACTTCTTAGAACATGATCTCAAGACACTGCAAGAAGAGATGCAAGAGCTGTTTATGCCGAGCGAGGTCAAGACGCTTCTGCTACAGCTAGGCAGTGCTGTGGAGTTTCTGCATGATCACTGGATCATACATCGAGATCTAAAGACATCTAATATCCTCATGAACAACCGAGGCGAGATCAAGCTCGCAGACTTTGGCATGGCACGTTTCGTGGGCGATCCTGCGCCGGCCAATCTTACACAGCTTGTGGTCACGCTGTGGTATCGCTCGCCAGAACTGCTTCTTGGAGCCACCACATACGGCGCTGCAATAGATATATGGAGCATCGGTTGCATCTTTGGAGAGCTACTCACACGGAACCCGCTCCTGCAAGGAAAGAACGAAGTGGACCAGTTGAGTAAGGTGAGTTGAACATCCAGTCACGAAGACTGGAAAGCTACAGATACCTATTGCTTGTCCCTTTCCATTAACGTGTTTTGCTGCAGATATTCGAGCTCTGCGGTGTACCAAACGAAGAGACCTGGCCTGGTTTCAAACGCCTACCAAACGCACGCAGTCTTCGGCTACCTTCCGCCCGCAATGCACAAGGCAGTATCATTCGATCTAAGGTCTCGAATCTCACGAATGCTGGTGTGAAGCTATTGGACTCTCTACTCAGCTTGGATCCGTCGAGGAGACCGACTGCGAAGGAGATGCTAGAGCATGCGTATTTCAGAGAAGATCCGCGGCCGAAGCCTACTGCAATGTTTCCGACATTTCCATCGAAGGCAGGACAAGAAAGAAGGCGACGACATGCAAGTCCGAATGCTCCTGTCCGAGGCGCTGCGCCAGGGTTGCAAGGCGAGGTGGACTTTAGCAGCATATTCAAAGGCAGAGAAGAGGAAGAGAAAGGTAGTGGGTTCCAGCTCAAGTTGGCCTAGATTACTACATACTACTCTGCTGCTAAGCTGGGCAAAGAGGACACAATGTTTGTTCATACACCGTCTCGTCTGATAGTCATGTCTCACCCCCTTGTTCTTGGAGATCGTAGTAGACCACTTGTCATCCTCCTCCGTATCATTATGCCCTTGCACGTTTGAGCGTGTTTCCTTCGTGCCACTTTATGCTTCGGCTAGCGGCGAATTCTCGGCCCAAGTTCTACTTTCTCTATCGCCATCTCGATTCTCAACTGGCATCTCAGTCGCATCACAAAACGATCTTTTCTCGACAAAGACATCTAATGAGGCGTCAAGATGAAGATTCTTGTCTGGTCCGCTGAGAGGCGATGACAGCTGGGTGCCTATGCTTAAGGCAAGACTTCCACGATGAACATACTCAATCTGCCTCCGCCTGTTCGGATTCAAATATGGTCAAGATGCATCAAATCTGGGATTTTTACATCTCCTCTTGGCCCGCAAAGACTTGTATCCGAACTCTTGTCCACCAGAGCATCATCGTTGGATCTTTCGAGCCGCGGATATGCAACTGTCTACATCAGTGAGAACGACAAGGTCTTCCAGCATCCTCCAGAGAAGGGTTCAGACGAAGATGCTTCGCAGCTCCGATGGGACGAGATCATGGATGCTGCACGAAAAGCTCTAGACCAGCACTCGAAGGCTACTGCAGCAGAAAAGACTGCCGTCTTGGCCGATTTGCAGAGTCGTGTGAAGACCAGGCCCACGAATCCCAAAGCAAAGCGTAATTTCATGCGCAGTTTCTTACAGGCAAAGGCATCGCGAGATCCTGCGAATGCTATCCGACAGATGCTTCGAGAGCGCATGTCCTCCAAGAGTGGAGAAGAGCCTCAAATTCAAGCTCGGAGCCAGGCGCTGGGAAATGCTGCACCACCAGAAGATCGAACAGGGCTTGAAGCTCCAAAGGATGAAACGACCCAGGTCTTTGTGGCAGCCTCAGACACAGATTCAGCCCTTGATATCGCTGAGCTCCTGGGAAAGGTTGGCTCCGACGAGTCAGAGGTGATTGATGCCCGTTCCATTAGGGAGAATTTGCCATTGCCTGCAGTGAAGGATCGAGCTCGAGGCTACCCCAAAAGCTTGACGAAGGATCGCTACAATCGCATCAACTCCGACGGCCGGCAGAGCTTGTACCAGCTGTGTTCTGATGCCGGCATTCGCATCGTACATAGCTGTGACTATTTTGATAGAGCACCTCCCCCACCGCGTACCCACTGGCAATGGTGCTGTTCTTTAAAGGTTCAGATTGATGGTGGCCATCTAAGTGTGACTGTAGCTGGGCCATCAAAGTCCAAGGCAGAAGGTGCAGCGTGGCTTTGGGTCCTATCCAAATGTCATGTGTCAGGGGTCTTGCGACGGTTGCTCTCACTAAAGGCGAGCGCTATTGCCGAAGTGAAAGCCACGAAGTTGGAAGCTCAAAAGGCGGTGACTCCGAAATTGGAAGTCACCAACCCAGAAGTGCAAGTGTACCCGTTGTTGGACAGCATCAAAGAGAAGGAGCAATACGCCAATCTCACTTCCCGTTTGTTTCAGGCGTCCCTGATCTCAACCGAGATCAACAACAGATGCCAGACCCTCAACTTGGCGCATGAAACTCAGATCAACATATCGTCAGAAGGCACCGATTTCACCTGCACCCTCAACCTCCAAATCCCCGGCATAGCCAACGAGAGCAGCACTGGCCGCGGCAGCAGTAAACAAACAGCGAAGCGAGACGCGTGGGTAGCAATGCTGATCAAGTTGGACGCCGGCGGCGCGATATCCGAGCTCTTTTCTACATCAGCTACAAAGCGGAAACGTGCTGAGTTGGACAATGAGAATGATGATACTCCGGAGCCGTTGCCGGCAGATGAAGACATTGAGCTCGTTGATGTGCAGGAAGACCTCATAAAGCAGGAAAAGGATGGCAAGATCGAAGTGTTCAACTACGCTGCGAAGTTCGGACTAGTGCCTGAATTCGACATACGCTCACTCAAACGCAGGATACGCAGCCAAGCTGGCAGGGGCAAAGCGAAGTCTGTCGTCCAAGTCTCCATCAAATTGCCCGAACAGAACATTCAAGTCAATACATATGGTGATACTACCGTTCGAGCTGAGGTGGCCGCGTTGCTCGCGTTCAAACGCGCTGCTGAGGAGCTTCACGCCAGGCAAGTGGAGGTTTCGGAACCTCCCAGCAACTTTCATGCCTTGAGCACCAAGACAGCCCGGAGCTTCATCGAATATTACCGAAAGCGGAAAGGACGAACCTTCCTTGAATTCGAAAATGAGGGTACTGGTTATGGCGGTGGGACAGGCACCATGAGTCAATTGACGCTAGATGGGGTGCCTGTTGGTCGGCGGGTTGCTATGCAGACCAAAAAAGCTGCTGAAGAGGTGGCATACTTAACGGCTGCAATTGAGCTTGCGCACAAAGACCCTGACATGCTTGCCAACTTTGCCACGGATCTGAAGCAAGGCAATCTTGCCAGATCTCTTGGCACTCATGCCGCGGTGCGTGCGACTGTGGAGTCTGATGCCCTCGATATCATGCGACAGACGCTTGTTGAGGCCAGACAGGCAGGTCTACCAGATGCGCGAGAATCTTTGACAGCGGTTGAGACGCTTGTCGGAAAGCGCAGAGAGCGCCCTCGTCTCCGTACGCCAAAAGCTGTGGCCAGCGAACAGCTCCTTCAGCGTCTGAAGTTATTTGAGGAGGATCCGGCCACCGCAAAGCTGCGCGAGACAAGAGCATCTTTACCAATGAGCCAGTACTCGTCAAAAGTGCTTGACCTCGTATCTGATCATGTTTACAGTATCGTGGTTGGCGCCACTGGCTCAGGCAAGACGACACAGGTGCCTCAGATCATCCTTGATGCCGCTATACGGCAAGGGAACGGAGGATCTTGCGACATCATCTGCACTCAGCCGCGCCGTCTTGCCGCGTCTTCTGTGGCTCAGCGAGTGGCTGTAGAGAGAGGTGAACAATTACAGCACTCAGTTGGCTACCAGGTTCGTGGAGATTCGAAGCTTCCCCAGTTAGGAGGCAGCATCACTTACTGTACGACGGGTCTGCTACTGGAGCGCCTGAAATGGGATGCTGACGATGTAATGGACAACACATCGCATCTGGTCATAGATGAGGTGCACGAACGAGACATCTCTATCGACTTCTTGCTTATAGTGCTGAAAAAGGCAATCAGAGTCAGACAAGCTGCGGGTCGAAAGGTGCCCAAAGTCATTCTGATGTCGGCCACAATGGACACGAAGCTGTTCTCGGCGTATCTACCCGACCAAGTCGATGGCAGGCTTACGCCGTGTCCACATCTCGACGTGCCCGGGCGTACATTTCCTGTCAAGGAGAAGTATCTCGGTGATGTGTTGGGCGAACTGTTGTCAGCTCATGCCAAAGAATTTTGGCATCTGGCTACTTTCGATAAAGACGCTACAACTGGCTATATTGAATCTGAGGGCGCATTTGAGCGCGCGAGTCTCGATCTCGCGAAAAGCTCAACACCATCGGGCATTGACTGGAAGAAAACTCAAGTCCTTAACCATGAAGAAGCCGCATCACAAGCAATTCGCAAAGAGGAAGGGCTTGTGCCTGTCGCACTTCTGGTCGCCACCATAGCACATATCTGCAGGACCACCTCAGACGGAGCCATACTGGCTTTTCTTCCAGGCCTCCAGGAGATCACGGCGACTGAGGAGTTGTTGAGGCAGAACCCCGTTTTTGGTGTCGACTTCGCGAATGCAGATGCCTTTCAGATCCATTCGCTACATTCAACGGTCCCTGTGGAGAAACAAAGACAGATATTTGAGCCAAGTCCAAGTGGATGTCGCAAGATCATTCTTTCGACGAATATTGCCGAGACAAGCGTCACTGTGCCTGATGTCAAACATGTGGTCGATCTTGGAAAGCTTCGAGAAAACAGATACGACCACATTCAGCGAATCACATCACTACAGACAGTCTGGGAAAGCAATTCCAATGCTCGACAGCGAGCCGGTCGAGCCGGTCGCGTGTCAAGTGGTAATTACTACGCCCTCTACTCTCTCGAGCGGCGAAAAGCCATGTCAGCATCCGGGCTGCCGGAATTGCTTCGCTCCGACCTCCAAGAGACGTGCTTGTCCATCAAGGCCCAGGGCTTCCAAGAATCGGTCTCCAACTTTCTTGCCGCGGCTATTGAACCACCGTCTTCCAAAGCCGTTGAGGTCGCTGTGGACAATCTGAAGGCAATTGAAGCTCTGACACCTGACGAGAGTTTGACTGCTTTGGGTGCTGTACTTGCAAAATTGCCTGTTCATCCTGCCTTGGGCAAAATGGTGTTGTTGGGCATCATCTTTCGCTGTCTCGATCCGATGATCATCATTAGCTCAATGGGTACTGAGAGGTCGCTGTTCGTGTCGCCGATTGGTGAACGATTGCAAGCGAAGCGAGCCAGAGAGGATCTCAATGTGGCAAACTCGGACCACATTGCTCTCTTGAGGGGCTATCAAGAGTTGCGATATTATCTGAACTATCACGGACAGTCTGCAGCTTTCAGACGAGCCCAGGAACGCTTCCTACATTTCGGTGCATTCCGCGCAATTCACCAGACCGCGAAACAAATCGAGCAGAATTTGATCGACGCAGGTCTGCTGAATAGGTCGTATGACATGACTGTAGAGAGCCATGAGTTCGGCGGCCGGGCGCTGAACCGGAACTCGGACAACATAGACCTGGTCAAATGTCTCCTGATGGCTGGTGTCTATCCCAATATAGGCGTCAGAGGCACGAATGTGAAGGGGCCTCTCCATCGCACAGCCTCAGAAGAAAAAGTTCTGATGCATCCGAGCTCCTTGAATGCGATCCAAGGCAAGTCTACTGCGCCGCTTGAGGATCAGATATTCGCCTTCACAACTCTTGCCCGCAGCGTCAAAGGCGATACGTTGTTCATGCGCGACACGTCTCTTGTTCCACCTCTTGCTGCCCTTTTGTTTGGCGGACGTTTAGAGGCAAGAAGGAACTTCCAGGAATTGATGATGGACGATTGGCTGCCTTTCAAGACATGGGGTAACAGCGCATACGCGTTGCACTTGATCTTGGAGTTCAGGAAAGCTAAGGACAGGATGTTGAATGGAGCATTCCGATCATTGTCCGAGCCTACTGGTAAAGGCCTTGCAGACGACCCGATCAGAGAAATTCTTGCCATGGGACTTGTAACATTACTGGAGGCGAACGGGCGGCAGTCTGAGATGGAGAACTCGGTTCCTGAGGGTTGGGGAAGGACGAACCAAGTCAGAAACGATAGGTCTTAGCTTGGCTATCATACTGAGGCTGCCTTTCGAGGACTCAGTCTTGATGGCGGCAGTGTTGCGCATCAGGACTGGGCGTTTATGTGTGGATATTCTGGGTTTGAGATGCATGGCGACGGAGAAACGGCTTGGAATTTCGCAACTACTCAGCTCTTGCATTAAGATACCCTGCTGTATAGATTAGAGATCAAATAAGCATCGGCATTATATCCAGCCCGTCTTCTGAACCTCGCTCTTCACATGCCGGCCAAGAAAAGTTTGTGGCCTCAGGCTAAAATGAAATTAAGGTTTGCGCTTTCCCAAATAATAGTTGCGACTCGATAAATTCCACCTCCATCAACTTCACTTTTCCACCGAAACATCATCACAACACACTCCCAGTGCGACGTCCGCCAACATGTCGCGTGGTCCAGGTGGTGCCGGTCGCATGGGCGGCAAAGACCTGCCATTCGAAGTTGACGCCGATCTCGAAAACCAAATCGCTCAGTACCGCGCCGACCAGGTCGATGATGAGGACTGGTTGAAGACACTCTACCCTGTATGTTGCCATATGACACCATGCTTTCATCATTCTCGAGGTGCTTTCTCAGTCTGCTGACTTTGATCTCAGGACGTGAAAGTTCGCCAACCGCCACCACCGACTGCTTGGGAGAAGCAGCGCGTTGCAGATTACCGCGAGCTCAGACGCTTGAGACGTGAGGGTTCATTCTTTATCGACAACCCTCAGACTGGCAAGCGCAACCCAGCCGATTTCAATGCCTTCGAGGATCAACAGACTTTCAACAACAAGAAGCAAAAGCGCTCGACTGGCCTGCCAAATCTGAAGAAGACTGTCATGCGTATGCGCCACCCAAAATTACGATGCTGGTTCGTGCTGACATTTCAATAGTGAGGGAGTTCCTTCCAGATGAACTGAAAGACTTGGCTCCTAGCGATGATGAAGAAGAGGAAGCACGCCAGACCCGCGTCCAGAGCCAAATGAGTCAGATCAAGAAGAAGCGCGTCGACAAACTTGCTCAATTCGATGAAGGCGCTGATGACGAAACCTCTGCCGCTGACAAGGATGACGACGACGAGGCCGATGAGAACGAAGAACGTGACGAAGACGGCATCGACATTCCTGAAGACGACGACTTCTCCGAAGATGAGGATGACCTTGGCAACGACTACAACGCAGAGAAATACTTCGACGACGGCGACGGTATTGATGATGAGGGCGGAGATGACGGCGGTGGTGAAGACGCATGGTAATTTCTGCCTGATCTTCCTGGATTTTCTCTACCTGGACTCTGGTCTTAGGATTTCTCTTTTACTTCTCTTTTGATGATCATGATACCACTTTGCATGAGAGAAGTCACATACATACACCCTCGATACGACGAAATGTACTACGCATATCCATTGATACCATCACGCTGAACATGTGCGCTGATTGGGATCATAGTGACGAGTATGCAAAGGAATCAGTCAAGAAGACAGGCAACGCTAGCCGCCATGATGTGGAAGATCGCACCCTGAGCGCAGCCAGACTGGTCGATACCTGGGGACTGCGTGTTGGTGATCCCGATGTCTTCTGCGAGCGGATGAGAGCTCAAGACGCTGGCGACTCGCTTATTCGGCGATCTCGTGAGCTGAACGGCGAGCTTGTACCCCGACCAGCTGGCGGCAGAAGATATGAGGCGCACAGCCTGAAGTCTAACAATCAACTCACGGGTCTGGCATCTCGGCGCAAGGCTAGAGCAGACGACCCCGATCGCTTTGATGTTCGCGGAAGACAGTTGGGATATCCGCGAGCTGCAGCTGCCTTCTTGTACGAGCATGATTGAAGACTTCTTGGAAGCGTTGCTTCATCTCAGATGGAACTGTGGTCTGGCCGACAGTTCGAGCGCGTTTGTGCAGACAGAGGCTACTGGCACTTGAAGCTGTAGGAGCAAACACATGCCATTGTTTGATTGTTGCTCTTAAGCTCCCAACCCTTTCCTTTCCTCCTCTCTCTGTCCCAAACCACACAAATACACTGCACTATACCAAGCATCCATCACAGTATAATCTCCTCCAGCACAGTATACAATCAGTATGACTGACTCCGCCTCCGCGCGGCTTCCGAGCAATCAGTATCGCTGACAGTATAAACAGTGACGCCCTTTGCAACGAGAAAACCGAAAAGGCGCTGGACCAGAGCTGGGCGGCGACCCGCGCTCAGCATGAGAAGGAGCAGAAGAGGTTCGGGCTTGGCAAGGCCCAGTCCCTCGCGAACCCCTTCTCTGCCCGCGAGCGCGCGGTCGCCGCCAGCGACCACCTGCTGGAGAGAGAGGAGGAGAGGGAGAGAGGAGTGCTGGGGAAGCCGGCGGCTGCTGGAAAGCCGGCTTCCTCCGGCCGCGCCGGTAGAATGAAGAAGCCGATGGCTTGCTTTGCCTGGGGCTCCTAGGCAATAAAGGAATGAAATGTTTTTTTGGTGCTTCGATTGTCCCAGTTCCTTCCTTCGTTGTCCTCTGATGTTCCTATACCTTCTTCGGTCTTCTGTCCTCCTGGCTTGACTTCGACTCTGCTGGAGCACGCTTTGCAAGGTAACAAGGTAGCTAACAGTGCAAACAGTGAAATCATCGATTGCGGAGTTGATCGCCACGTGAGGATAACGAACGCTCACGACACATGCTGTAGCTGTATCCTTCTCCACTCGAGACCGTGGGACCGAAGTAGCGAATGCGATGCTAGACCTGCTCGCGAAGAGTCCGCGCGGGAAAGGCGAGGGAGGTGAGGAGCAGCGATCTCACTCCTAGGCAAGTTTATAGCAGTAGCGCTGCTGGAAGAGGGCTTCCGCGCTCATGAATGGAAATCTGTGTTGCTGAGTGACCTCTCATTTCTGCGAGTTAATGTCTCAATTCCTCGACTTGATGATTCATTTCTTCGGATTGATTGTTTTGATGGTGCTTTGATTATCCCGATCTCTTCCTTTGGTGTCCTCTTATTGCCTTTCAAGCTCACGGGGCTTACCATTTTCTAGGCCTGACCCCGTCTGAGCCCGGGTTCCAAGCGCCCAATATCGCAGATATTATCAGTAGTAGAGCCGTCCATCAGGGAGCGACTATCAAGGAGAGCACCCGTCAGGCTCACCCACGCAAGATGAAGGAGAAGGTATAAGTGGTTCCTTCTTTGTGCGCGCCTGGTTCGACGGCATCGACCTCGCCGCTCGCTTGCGCAGGGCAGATGGGTGGCGAGGAGATGAGGATGGAAGCTGCATGAAGGTAAGACCTCCATACTCTCACTCGTATCCTGCGACCTGGTCTCGGCTCTACACGAGCTACTGGACTACCGAGGTGGCCGATGCGATGCTGGAACACAATAAGAAAGGTCCGCGCGAGGAAGGAGAGGAGGTTGGGGTGGCATGTGAGCAGCGACTAGCTTACTTTCAAAAATATTGAGGCCATAATAGCTCTGTGAAAGGTTGTTCTTCTACGCTGTCGAGTGGAAACCGTGTTCCTGGTCGAGTTTGAAGTGGTTCGAGCTGGTGGTCTCCCGTGTCTCTCCGTATGACCGGGTCACCTGTCCTGATCATTCGTCTCCTGCTTTCGCGTCTCTGCTCTCCGAACGCTACTGGTATACTGAGGTAGCCGATATGAAGCTGAAGCCAGACAGAAGATGTCTCTGGAGAGTAGCAGAGGAGGTAGGATGGCGAGGTGACGAAGGACGTTCTCACTTCTAGGCAATTTTAAGGAGTAGTAGCTCTGCTTGAAGGACAGCCCTTACGCTCGTGCATGCAACACTGCGCCATCTCGTAAGTTGTCACCTGCTCGAGAAGACGTAAGGCCAGAAGAAGAAAGAGATGTGGGGTGAGTAAAGGTTGCCTCACTGCTGGGCGGCCTGAGAAGTAATCGCTCCGCCGAAGGGATACCATCTACGCATTCGGGTACAAGCTTGTGGTGTCGAATGGAATTACCACATGTTTGAGCTGATAGAATGTGCCAAAGAGCTGGTAGGTGATGGTGAGCGACAATCTGCCTTTTACGCAGCTTGAAATAGCGGTAGCTCCAGTCAAGAGAGCATTTCTATGCTTCCGAATGGAAGCATTTGAGACCGTGTGAGATCGCACACGTGTGACCTGGTGGGAGAGGAAGAGGAGGAGAAGGGAGGTGAGGAGAGCCGACTTCACTTCGAGCCAATCTGGACTAGCAGTAGCTCCGCAAGAGCGAGAGCTTCAGTGCTCGTGCTCCATACTCCCGGTCACTTCACACTCTCTGAAGCAGATGCGAGAGTGAAGCGTGGGGTTTCGACGTAGAGAGTGACGATCTCACTGCCACACACTCTGGAGTTGTAGCGACTCTGCTCGCCGGAGCGATTCTGCGTGACCAGGCGGAAGTCTGTGTTGCCGTGTGGCTACTCCTCTCGTAGAGCTAATGACTGGAATTCTGGAGCATATCATCTGGTGTTGCCTTGCATCTTTCGGCTTTCTTCTGGTGCCAGGCATACGACTTGCCGAGATTGAGGATAGTGTATAAGTCTATGGCAGTTGCATCTTCTTGGTTGAGGCAACATTGCGAAATGATTCAGTCGCATCGGTACATGCTACCTCATCAGGCTGTTTGGGTGAGATTTCTCATGGAGTACTTCCGGCAGCTGTCCGCGAGGACATGAATGATGCGCGTTCCTCGCGAATACAGGACCCAAGATTTGGCTTTTGGTGATGAATCGTGCTCCTGCCGAATATGGCAATACAGTACACGTCTTTGTGATCTCATGATCGAATCCAGACGGTCTCAAGCCCGATGACCATATTGTTGCCGGAGCTTGGCATATAAGGTACCTATTCCATCACATTCATGTTTTCAACCTAAATTGTGGCATCGGCCAAGGAGAATGTAGAGCTGCCCAGAGGACCAACACTCCTCAAATTGGACGTGTGTGACTGGAATCTCTTCTTGTATACGTTGGCCAGGGCCTCTTCCTGACTCCACTTGGTCGGTCTTGGAGCTCGTGGAACGCCGAGAAGTAGTGATGTAGCAAAGCCATCGCCTGGCTGCTTTGATTTCCTATTGTGTTCGTGCAACGTTGGTCCCATCTGCGCCCTTTGCTCCTTAGGTTCACTGGTAGACTATTATAGGCACAGATCTGCCACGTTAAAGGGTGTCTGCCACGTGCGGACAAAGTCTGTCTAAAGCAGAAGTAGCATTAAGTGCAATCCCAGATCCTGGTCCTCACAGACATCTTGGTTCGACGTGCCGGGACTTCATCATCAAACTCGTGTAGTCGCGAAATGAGCGTTGCAGGCCTTTAGTGGTTGCAATTCCTGTACATGGAAGCTGTCTGGCAGTCATTGTATGTGCCGAACACCTTCCGACGACGAGCAATGAGATTACTTCACCATGTTGCCTGATTACCACGCCAGGCTCGGTACCCAGAACAGTCTGGGGTCCAAATATACAAGAAAGCTTCGTACCCTTGTAACTCTATTAGCGTGGTCAAAGATAGAAATAGCCCTTGCAGCATATCAACCCTCTTTTCAGTCCCGCCTATCATGCTTCTCGGGTTCCTGAAAATCTCCAATGCTTGTCTTCGGAGCACGGCAGAACTGTGCACTCGGTGTTGGCCAAGCGCTTCAACCAGCCCTATACAGGCACAAACAGATGGTCTGAGCATTCCAGCCCTGTATGGATGCTTTCGAAGATGCTAATGTTAGATGAGGACTACCATCATTTGGATCTCAACGATGGTATAAAGCATAGAAAGTCCTCCTCCGGAAAGAGACTCATCACTCACCAATACAACAAACAAGCAACCAGATCTAAAAGATCAAGTCTCTTTATTCAACACACTTTTTCAAAGGTCCATCCTTTCAGGCATCAGATCACTATACATCATACATCAGCTTCTCCACAGCCGCCATTCAAGATGCAATTCAAGTACCTCGCAGCGGTCATCGCCACCGCAAGCCTCAGTCTTGCTGCCCCAGCTCCAGTACCGGGTCCAATTTCTGACTCCAACATTGCCTTGACGCGACGAGGCTGCCAAATGCACGAAGACAATGCCTTGGCAAATGCTATCAAAGCCCGGAGCTACGATCAGATTGTTAAGGCAGTCGATGGTCGCACCACTGTCCAGATCAACGTTGATCTCGCAGAGATATATTCCGAACGCCCGGCGAAGGAAATTGAAGAAGACCTGAAGGCAGCTTTCAATGGCCACCATATCGAATTCAAGCAAGGCGACAAGAACCAAGAAGCCGACCAGCTGTCCAAGCTTGACGATGACAAGGACGACAGCACCACCACCCATCCTGGCCGCTCAATAGCCAAACGTGATGTCTACTACTGCGGAGGCCCACCATTTTATGGTGTCATGCAGTACGGCTGCGGATTGTCGACTCTCCTATACGGTCTCGGCGGCTACCAGGTCGGCCTTCTTAGTGGTCTGGGACTTGTGGTCGATGGTCTCGGAGCAGCTCTTGGTCTCGGTGGCATTCTCAAATAGATTTTTTGTATTGCGATGTTGTTTCGGCATGAGGTGAGGCAGGCGATGGATAAACGAGCCATGAGTGATGATGCATTTGATCGGCGTTCACTGGGAACACTCCCCAATGGGTTGCATGGTGAAAATTGAGGCGACTATTAATGCCGCAGTCAGCATAAAGTAATCAAATCATACCCTTACCTACATTGCTCCACTCATTGCGATCTCTGAGTCGCGCCGTTATCCTTATATCTCATCATGCTGACTGTAGCTGTGATGGGTACGCCCGGCGAAGGGGCGTGTGCTGGGACCTGCAATGCATAGTTCTAGCCCAGTCTCGCGCCCTGATGAGGACTTTTGCTGCCCTTCTGCATCGCGGTCACGTATTCCACTCGCGATGATACGAATAAGATCATGAATTGTTTACTTGCTGTAACCAGTACGGACTCGTTGCTTGCCACGAGTGAGAAGAGAGCAGGTGGAGGTGGAGGTGTTTTGCTTGGCAGGAGGATTCCCCGGACCGGGCCCCAATACAACCACAAACACAAACTCGTGTCGGACCACATCGAAACCTCGACTTGCATACCAACATATGCCAACCCTTTCTATTTAGAGGGTGAATCTATAGCTTGGCTCATCATCACCGAGATTCTGTGCTTCTCTCTCCGGCAATAGCTTTCGACCATCCCTCTCGCCGCGATCGCGTCGCCGATTCTCCCAGATCAGGCCCAATGCAAACATAATCGTGGCCACGATTTGCAATGTCATTGCTCCAATGCACACGCCGTAGCCAACGAGATATCTTGGCGCCTCGCTGCGCACGAAGATATTGCTCGATATGAAACCTGCAGAATTGCCAGCCGCCAGTGAGAAGGCTATTCCGATGGCACGCTTGTAGTGACCTGCAAAACTCGAGCTCGTCCAGCTTATCAATGGCGGGTTGATTGCATACGTTCCGGCTGCGATGAAGAAACAAGCCATATAGCGAACACCAACATCCAAGCCGGCATCTGGTCTAAGCGGCTTAGGCGTGTCGCCCTGGCAGAAGAGGATCACAAGTCCTATTAGGGCCACCATTGCGCTCAGCACCATGAAGCCACATCTATGCTTCGTCCAGTCTGACGTAAAGCCCACGATGATTGTGACTACCCCAGCGACCAGCCATATGGGAATGGTCCGTACATTGGCCTGTATCCCGCTGTATCCAAGGCTGAAGAGGATGCTGGGAAGGAATAATGCCGTTGCATAGATGCAGACGCCGATACCAATATACATGATGCCGCAGAGCCACAGCTTCCAGTCCTTCAGAATGCGCAGCCATGCTTCCTTATCCAGACGATCCATTCTGGCCGTCGTTGGGATATCTTGCGCCAATCTCCACTGGACATGCTGCTTCTCAATTGATGTGAGGAAAGTCGCCTGCTCAGGCCAATCCGCAAGCGCGAGATAGACCATTGGCACTACGACTACAGTAAGCAAACCCTCCATGATCATGACCCATCTGTTCAAGGTTACTGTGCGTCCTAGAAACGATCGGGGGAAGTCAACTTACCGCCAGCCCGCCAAACCTCCTATACCGTCCATCTGCGCGAGGGCGTAAGCTAGAAGTCCTCCGAAGCTTGCGGAGAAAACACCTGCACACCAGTAAATCGACACCCTCCTCTGAAGCTCGTATCTGCGGTAGTACATCGACATCAAGTAATAGGATCCCGGCGTGAATCCAGCTTCGAATACACCGACCAAGACACGGCATGCAATCAAACTGCCATTGCTCTTCACAAAACCTTGGCAAAGGCAAGCAATGCCCCAGAGGAAGCATAACGAGCAGAGCCACAGCGACGGTCGTACTTTGCGCAATATAATGTTGCTAGGCACCTCCAATAAAACGAATGGTATAAAGAAGACCTGAAGGGCGATGTTGAAAGCGTTGCCAGTCAAACGCAAGTCGTTCACAATGCCTAAGACTGCAACATTGCCCAGATTGATCCGGTCGAGAAAAGAGAGGAAGAGCAGGATCCATAACGGCAGCAGGACGTGCAGGTCAGTCTTTCGTAAGAGACGGCGTCGAGTCTTTGGATCGTCTTCATAGGTCTGGAAGCTGGGAGTATGCTCACAAGATTCCAGGATCGCGGCTTCTGGCTTCTCCATATTCGTCTAGGCACACGCTCTGGAAGATCTCGCTCACGATGCGCTCTGCTGATATCGGCCTGTCATGAGAAGACATCTCGATTTCGAGTGACTGCAGTTCACCATATGTAGTCGGAGCACTGTCGTACAAGAATGCGACAGATCGTCGATACCTACATACTCCCCAAGACCACCGTCGTACATGTGGGCTTGGTATGTCCCGGGGCAGATTATTCCGGCTTTCTTGGTGGTATCTCTGGCCCCAGTCCTACGGTATCTGCTGCGAGTCACTATCTTCTGCAGGTGTAGAGCAAATCATTGACTTTTCCGATCACGAGAGCTTCTCGGCATACGAATAAGTTACTGCTTGTGGACTAAGCAGGTCGATCATGCCAAGCTTCCGGCCAAGTGGTTTCTGGTCATAGTCTTTGTGTGCTGCAGGTCTATTAGATAACAAATCCGTCGCAGCTGTTCTCCGGCTATTGCGTCAAGCACCTCGGACTGCTTGTCGACACTACGATTAGATCCACCTCCATGCTCTTGCTTGCGTTCCTTTCGCGCAAAGGACATTTTGGCCTCTCACAAGTCTGATAAAATGTTAAGGTTGACTCCAAGCACGCGATTATGGCAGTGAGGGCGGAACTGATTTTGAGGTCTGCGGCAGTTGGCTACCATTTGTGGTCCAATGCGCGAATGGCGAAGATGAAGCTGATGTGGAAGACTGCAGAAATGCAGTTTGAGGAAATTGTATGAGCGGGAAACACCTTTTCAACGAGATGGATGGAGCTTTACTTCACCAAGCAAACGCCAACGTCGAAGCAAATACGACAATCCGCTGAAGGAAGAGCTTGATTTCAAGCTGGAGAGTCTTGCTGCCTATAAGCTGGCCTCTGCTACCTCGCAGAGGCGGGAAGCTACCGCTCTAGCCCCACAGAGAATCTTTGGGTTCGATTAGATTGGTAATGCAAGGCTGAGAAGCCTCACCGCGAATCACCTGAGGGTCTCGCTTTGAAATTTGACGAGCAGCCTTCGAGACCAATGCTGCTCACGGAATATTGTCGCAACATTCGGTGACAGTGGCATGGAACGGAGCTGTCCGCGGGCGGCACAGTCGGTATGTCATGCACCTAGCAGCCGTTGCGCATTATAGCGTGGAAGGTATGCAGTAGCTTGGCACTATGCCGTCCAAAGGTACAAGTACACTGGTCTCGCCGAGGTCAGCTCTACTCAACCATATCGTCGAACTATGGAGACCATATACGTTGTCACGAGCTTCTTGGCCATTGCAATCGTGGGCGCGCTGCTCAGGTTCACGTCTGCTTCTAGGAATACGACATTACCATTGCCTCCAGGACCATCAGGCCTCCCAATCCTCGGCAATACTCTTCAGATTCCAAAAGAACATGCTTGGAGACAATACCTATTATGGATCAAAGAGTATGGATCAGTGGTCCATCTCAGTATCGCTGGCAAGACATTCATCCTCCTGGGTAGTGCTGCTGCAGCAACAGATCTCCTAAACAAGAAGTCCTTGACTACCAGCGATCGACCACGAATGATCATGGCCAACGATCTCGTTACCAAAAATATGCACATCCTGCTCAGATCTTACACTGCTATGTACAAACTACACCAAAGAATGCAAGCACCAGTACTGAGCGTCGCCGTGGCGAACAGCGAGCGCTATGCGAAGATCTACGAACTGAAGTCTCTACAGCTTCTGCATAATCTACTGCAAGGAGGACCAAATGTCGACTTCCGAAAACACCTTGAGACCGCAAATCTAGGAGTCATCTACGCCCTCGTCTACGGCATGAACGTCGATACCGGTACCGAAGAAGTCGTCCAAGAAACGATCAAAACTCAACGGGAATTTAATAGAGTCACACTCCCTGGCGCATATCTCGTAGACACAATTCCCTTTCTCAACCGTCTACCCGCCTTCCTAGCACCCTGGAAACGCGAAGCTGAAAGAATCTACAAACAAGAAAGCACCCTCTACCTCAAGAATCTCCAAGCCAGTCTCAAGTCTCCGGGTTGGAACTTCGCAAAACACTTCTCCCAATCAAACGAGAGTAACCAAATGAGTCAAGTCGAGCTCGCCTACAGCCTTGGCATCCTCACCAACGCGGGTTTCGATACCACGACTATGGTTATGGAATGGTTCATCGTAGCATTGATCAATCATCCCTCATGTCTCCAGAAAGCACAAAAAGCTCTAGACGAACTCGTTGGTCGTAGTCGTCTACCAAACCTCTCAGATAGAGAGCAGCTCCCATACATCACAGCCCTGGTTGAAGAAGTCCTCCGATGGCGTAACATCATGATCGCGGGATTTCCTCACGTTGCGACCGAAAACCTCTCATATCAAGGCTACCACATCCCGAAAGATTCCATCCTGATCCCACATATGTGGGCCATCGACCACGACCCAAAAGTCTTCTCCGATCCAGACGAGTTCATCCCTGAACGTTGGCTTACACCTGATGGGAAACATCTCCTTGGACCACAGGAATTAGGTCATTTTGCTTTTGGATTCGGGAGAAGGAAATGTACGGGTTTGAATATTGCGAGGAATACGATTTGGTTGATTTTGGCGGGGGTTATGTGGGGATTTGATGTGAAGGGTGAGTCAGATGGGATGAAGGTTGATGATATGGCGATGGATGGCAGTGGGTTTAATACGAGGGCTTTGCCGTTCCAGGCGAGGTTTGAGGTGAGAGGGGAGTGGGTTGAGAAGATTATAAGGGAGGAATGGGAGGGTGCTGAGAAGGATGTTGGGAGTCTTTTGAGTTGAGTGGCTGGCTGGGCGATGTCAAATCTGGATCCATTCACCAGCGACGGTTCGATGATAGAATTCTGGTTCCTCTGAGCGTGTCAGTGGTCCGCTGCTGATCAGATCTTGCATTACGATTCCCGAGCAGTCCACTTGTCGGTCAGATGGCAGCTGAATAGCTTGGCCATTTTCAGTAGTTGCCTGCCCAAGCCAAGCTCGAAATGCAGAACTGTCTGGTGCGATTTGAAGCGTTTCTGCGATTTCTTGAACGCTATCTCGCACGACCCAAGCCTGCGGAGACTCTCCTTGCTGTTGAAATTGTGTTTCGTAGTAGGCGAGAGAGCAGACATACAGCTCTTCGACAGTTATGGAATAGTCTGGTGTCAATTCGGCGGCCAAGTTCAGCCTTCGCACAGACGGTAGCCCGGATAATGCATAGATCTTGTCTCGGATATCTGCGCATTTTCGGTGCTTGGTGTCTCCAATCGCGGCAGAGAAAGCGTGGTTCACATTGATCCCCGGTGTTCGGTCGGTTGACTGCATAAGCATATACTCCCACATCACTTCCTGGGCACTTGCGGCGACGTCTGGCATTTCTATGCCTTCTCCCTTCATGGTCTCCAGCAGACTTAGGAGTATGCCGAGGTCGCTCATCAAGCAGGATAATGAGCCGGAGCAAAGAGTGACACTTTTTGCATTCAGCATTTCCTGCACGATCCACATTCTTTGGAAGTATCCGTTCTCGGTCAGGCTGATGACTGCATCTATGACAGCTCTACCCGGCTTAGAGAGCTTATTGGTCTCCATCAATTTGCCTACGCTGCTTGCATTGATAGTTCGGGCTTGTGAGCCAAGCTCATTGATGAAGTTGAAGGCCATATTGTAAAGTGGCTGAGGCTCGCCGATCCAGCTAATGACCCTAGCAGCCTCTTCGTAGACTTGCCACATGGACTGCACTTGCAAGCGCTTTTCCTCAGCATCGTTTTGATTGATACAGATGGCATCGATCCATAAGGCTGTGTCGACGGCAACACCGCCATCCGCGACAGCTTGCAAGAACGAGTTGAGGTTGGCCGTGATCTGAAAAGTGCTGCCATTGATCAAGATCTCGGCTTCCGTCCCAGATGTGCCCCAGCAATACGATATGGCGATGTATTGACTTTCTCTCATGGGTGCTTGCGTAAGGCTGCACTGGATCTGAGATCGTGTGCTGATTGGCAAAATTTGTAGCAACCTGATCTCGCCGATCCTGAGAGGTTGGTATGATAGTAGGTCGTGCATGATCAAGTAGACGAAGTACTTGCTGTAAAGCTCCTGGTGCGAAACCTTATTTTTGTGCTGTCCTGTGGATGGCAGCAGATGGAAGCTGCGGGTTGGTATGAGAGCTCCTTTTACGGCAGCCCCTCGCCTATAAGGCATCTTCGCAGCAGGCTGGTCAGGAGTCAGCACGTGAGTGCCCATTTCCGAAAGTCACCGCGCGAGAACACAGATCATGTGAAAAGAAAGAAGAACAGTCAAATTCGTACACTCTTCAAGCGAATTCATTTCCGTCGTTTCATTCGTTCTCATGGCTTCGTTACTCCCGCACCCAAAGCGCTCGCTTCAGGGAAATTTATTTCGTCGCACTTCGATGCATAAATTTATCCCTCAACTCTTGTGTGGAGGAGTGTGTTGTCAAACCTGCAACATATTCCGGCTCGGCAATACCGAAGACTCCCCTCGCGTCACCAGAAACAATGTGTCCATACTGGACCTTTTGATGACCAACTCGTTCGATGACTTGGTCGATAGTGGCATTCGGTGCCTGTGCTGTCATGGGTGATCTGAATGCGTGTGCGATCTCGAATGGCCCAAGACCGACTTTTCTGCCGAGTTGCCAGTAGCCCCAGTAGGTGGGAAGAACGCAAGCAATGCAGACCATGGTCGAAATGATGGCACCCATCATATACAGATACTTCGTCTTATAGTGGATGCTTTCGGTGTAGATGGTAGCTGGAACACTCTCCATCTCATTCTTGTGCGCTGGATCAGTCTTGCTCACATCCATCGATACCGAGAACATAATCTCGTTGATCATGGCGACCAAACTTTGCATGTCGCGAGTCTTGGTTTCCGGCTTCATAGGCGAGTTGAAGTAGAAGCCACACTGGTCAGTCTGGTCTGGAGCGTCGAGCAGGTATGGCTGAGCATTTCCAGTATTTTCAAACGAGTATCCGGTCATTACGTCGTACGTGGTATTGGCATGTCCGCCCAGATAGGTGTTGAAGGCCTGCACGAGACCTCCCAACCGAGGGTAGCTGAACATGCCCATTGACTCCTGGAAATCCACTATCTTGATGACTTGGAACGCCTCCTGTTGCTTGTTTACTTGATCGAATGCCAGAACCGTGCTGTTGGAATACGACTTCTCGGTCGCCAGCATGACGCTTTGAATACCTCGGGCGCCGCCGTAATTCTGAAGCATTACTGGATAGCCAACGACTGCGGGTCGCAGAGTGCAGGTCTGATTAAAAAGTGTTCCTGGACAGGTCGGCATTTGTGAGGTGCTGTTCTGCTCATTCTGCGCCTGTGTGTAGGTCACAGTCGCCGACTGCATCAGAATGCCGTCAATGATGGTAAATCTGTGCTTCAAGTCAGCGTCGGTAATCAAATAATCCCTTTTCCAATTTCTGCTCACTTTGCCATTAGTGCTGCCAGAGCAATTCCATTGAAGCCCTTTCCTGCCAATGCTATGGCCTTGATGCTGGAGCTGAAGTTCCAGGAGTTATGCAGCTGCTCGATGGTAGCGCCCTTCAGAGCCTTCCTCCACCAGGCGATTGCGACACCATTTGCTATTGCCAGACCAAAAGCCAGGTTTGCCACATTGTTCAGCAGTGATAGAATGACTGAGGGACGAATCTGCTTGGGCCAGCGGCCTTTCTCCACGCCATGATGATACAATTGCTTCCATGATCGATCTGACTGCGCCATTCCATCAGATACGCAGAGTATGGCTACATTTCCAGCAAGGCAGAAGAGAACGAAAAGAAGCGAGCCGAGTCCTAGCCATCTTAAGTGCTTCGTTAGCCCTATTCAATCATGCTCCATGTATACTGAAACTCACGGAAAGCGTGACAGGAAGCCAGGTTTCCATTCTGCCTCTGGCTTTACCTCCTCGAAACCCTCCTCTGTCTCTTGATATACGGGACGAACAGTCTCGGTGGCTCCTTTCTTCTCTTCGTAAAACGGTGCGGCAGGAGCAGCAAAGGGTTGTGGAGCTGGACCCTCTTGGGCCTGAAAGGCAGAGGAAATGCCCATAGTGTCTGATTTGTCCTACAGGATGTGCAGAGATACCGCGAGGAAGCACGCGAGAGAGCAGCAAAGCTCACTATTATCACTTCGCTTTGCTGTCAAACCGGCCTTCTAGCTTCAATGGCTGCCATGCTTCTTGCAGCCATGTTTCGCTTTGCCCGACTCTGCAAATGGACGACTGACCTGTGGAAGCCAGCCGGACTGTATGCCGGTTCAATCAGGGCTGAGTACTGGTCAGTAAAGATCTGGTTAGGCATATCTGGGCAAGCCCGAAAAGGCTGTTAGAACGAGATAGAGGGAACCGAGTCGGTTTAGCGAGCATATCTGCAGTCGAGACAGGACGCCTCTGGAGAAGGTTTCTGGTATCAGCTGATGGCTCCTGTCTAGTGTGGTCTAGCCACGTGAAAAGTGATCCGTGCACACTTTGTGGCTTGCGGCTGGCATCAACCTTCTTTCGATCAGTCCGGGACCGGAATCTCGAAACAGCATGTGTGCTCAAGCACACGACCATCTTGAACCTGTTGGAAGGGGACTTCGCATTATCCAGTGCGACAGCAAAGTCCTTGGAGCTCAATTACATGATTTTCGGTGTCGTGGTTCTGCAAATGCTACACCTCGGCAGTGAGCTGTCTGCAAAGTCATGCCGGATCACAGCTATCAGCTGGCGCCGTGGCTTCGATCTGAGCACGGAGTGGCCGCCGCATGCTGTATGTTCGGTTCGGTTGCTAACAATGCATAGACGCCGGCGAGTATATGCGATGAGATTCTGCTTCCAATCTTTCACGGCAAGGGCGGGACCAATGGTACTTGTTCAGCACAATGTACAAGACGCAAAGGTGGAGCATACAATGTCTAGTGAAAGAATATTGTGCCGGATGAAGAGCTGCGGGAGTGGTCAGGGTAATGGTCTGAGGAGAAGATCCAGACAAGAAAAGAGCAGATGTCGAAAGTCGATGCGATCATGGAAGCTTGGCAACAACATGGCAATCAGAGATGTATGGAACACGCGTTCGATAATGCAAGCTAGACCTCGAACAATCACGAGTCATAGTGTATCCCCTACTCAAGGTCGAAGTCTCTCAAAAGTGAAGCAAAACAATCGCCCTTGGCTCAAAGATATACCTGCGACCGCAACCGCCGCTCGAAGACAAGAATATCTTCACGAAAAGCCGGTTGTCCGCGGGTCCGTTGGATCGAGCATCGCTCACCACGATGCTCTACAGATCCTCTGACCATTGAGCCAAGAATGATTGTCGAGGTCAAGGATTTACAGAAATGTGTGAGTACCTTGATGTGCTTTCTTGTGCTTTCCCTAGGGCCAAGGTTGAATTGAGAGTTCGGGAAGTCCTTGATCCTTGGTCAAAGGACGACTCGAGCTGCTCATGGCTCGGAAAAAAACTCATGTGGGATAATACAGACTCCAAGCCTTTGCAAGCTATAAAACGCCAGCCAGCCGGTCCCGCCCATCCGTCCATCGTCCACATCATGATCATTCCCGTCTACCGGTTCCTGTCCGTATATCACCCCGCAGCAACCAGAAACGCCATATGTCCTTGTCCACAGAAGATCAAACACCAGCCTCCTCGCCTCCTTCCCCATCTGAACCACTACTATCCCCATCATCCCCTTCCTCCTCTTCTTCCTCTTCCAGGACGATCCTTCTCAACACACTCTTATCAAAGAGATCAATAACAAATCTACACTGCGGAATGCGATACGCATGACTCGACAACAGCACCATAACCTTCCTGAACAGACTCGGGCTCTTGAAACCGTCGACCTTCTTATGCTTAAAGGTATTAAGTTCAGCAAGCGCCTTGTTCATGAGTACAGTATTCCCCAGTTTAGTGATACTGTCCAGAATAGCTTGATTCGTGGGATCTGAGTCCTCGATCTTGCCAGGACGGTTGCGGAGGAGTGCAGTATTGGGCTGATTGGAAGCGGAGAAGGGGCGGATGCTGAAGAGTTTCTCGAATTGTAGTGGTAAGACGTAGCCTAGGCTCTCACCCATGACGTTAATCGTTCCGTCCCAGTTGTGTTCGGCTAGGATTTCTTGTCCGTGGAGACTTCTGCTGATGAGGCCGAGGACGAAGAAGGCTGTGCCGCGAAGTGTCATGACTTGGCTTGTTTCGGCGATTTGGACGATGTATTTGACCACATCCGTTCGTTCGAGAAATGGGGCGCCGAGTTCCATCGAGCCTACGTTGCCCACTGCCCAGAGGCAACCTTTGACTTTCAGGATTGTTTCGGGATCTTCTTCTTCCATGGCGAAGTCTTGGATGGTTGCTGTGAACTCCTCGAAGTGACCTTTGGCTTTGAGCAGTTCGCAGCCCTCCGTCGTACGTGTGAGTTCGCGGTAGAAGTGAGGTGGAACGTAGCCGAAGTCCTGCGGCGTCAGAGCATCGTCAAGCACTCCAGACTGCTGCTGCGGCTTTTCTTGCGAGTCATTCAGTGCACGCGCAAGGCTGGCTTCGACAACGGTCACGTAGCTATCATTCCGCCCAAGGAACCAGTCGTCCATCTCGCGCGTGATGTAATCGAGGCCGTCCAGATAGTGGTATCCTACAGATGTGCTTAGGAAGCGAAGCAGTAGCGGTGCACCAATTTCGCCTAGATGATCGAGGGCTGGGCGGCATTTGACCACGTACTCTAATGAGCGAATGTCATTGCAAGCCTCCTCCAAAATCTTGATCGCCACTTCACAGACTTCAATCTCTGGATCGTACAGCTGGCTCACCAGAAGCTTGATAGCCCATTCAGCAGCACAGCCACCTAACGTTGAAGTGACCTCGATCGACTGAACAGCATAGGGTCGTAGGATCCTCGTCGCCATGATTCGCATGTGTTTCGATCCTGCTATCATGGCTTTCGAAAGGATAATACGAGGATGGCTGTCAAGTGTGTAGTCCAAACTGGTTAGTAGGCATCTGATAAGGTCATCTCGATTCTTCAGCTCGACAATGTGGTAGAACATGTTGATGATGTGCCATCGCTCAAGGATCTGCAGACCTTTGGGGTCACTGCACATAACGCCCAGCATAGCAAAGTACCCGCCCACCAGAGTGTCGGAGAGACGTTCAGGCGAGAACATAGGGTTCTTGGCTGTGATGCCACTTGCGGAGTCCAGCTGTGCCAAGCATTCGGCGAGCTGTCTAATGGTCTTGTTGTTGACCAGATATCCAGCACCTTCGGAGGTCTTGAGCAATGTCTTGACAAGAGTTGTCGCCATCTTAACGTATCTCTGATTCGCCTTTGTGTTTGAAGCATCTGAGAAGCGAAGCTGGAATGGTCGCAGAAATTTCAAAAGTCTGTGCACGAACTTGGACTTCTCAGTGGCCTCGAAGAGAAGTTTCGGATTGCTGAGTGGACCTTCAATCAATTCAAGTATAATGTTCCAGTCCCATTTCGTGTAGTTGACTGTGCTGAGCACACCAGTCTCTAGCATCTTTGCGCGAAATTGGACCTCGTCCATGTTTGCGTTCACTTGCGTCTTCGATGCCGACCTAGCGCGAGCGCCTTCCGTCTCATCATACTTGGGCTGCGTAGTCGTCGTAGGATCTGAGCGCCACATCTTTAGATTGACCTTATCAATCTGGTAGACGGTGGACAGTGCTTTGTAACGATCCTCGGTGTCGAATCGCAGTGCTGTGTCGAAGAGACCAGGCATAGATTGTAGATCTGCACTCCATGATGTGGGCAGCAGCTCGCTTGCTTTCTTGAGTATCTCTGCCACCAACAGACTTGTCCGCCGTTTCAACGCATCCGTAGGCGAGTCGCGCTCTGCATGGATCAAGGCCTGCATTAGCCCTTGACGGAGAAGTGCTGCAAGTGCGACTGCAGTGAAATGATGTACAAGGTTTCGTTTCTGACTGCTGTTCTCATCCTGCTTCTTTTCCGATGACGGTGGCCGGGTGTCATTCAGATTGACCACACGCCCATACGTTGTTAGCCTCCGGCCTCCAATGAAAGGTGTCGACCACGATCTCTTTTCGATTCGCAAGATGTCCATCAACAGATCCAGACTTGCTGTTCGAACTCTGACGTCGGTGACGTACAACGATGATACTACAGATCTGACTGGTAGAAAGTCGTGCAAGGAGAGCGTCATCAAGCCGGGCCAACTCTTGAACATGCCTGCGATCACTCTCGAGCTGGCAACAAGGCGGTCTTCGAAAGCATGGGAGAAATGTGGCTCTGTGAATGTCGCAAAGGCAGAGCTAAATTCGAAGCCAGAGCGTAGCACTCCTCTCCGGGCAGGTAAGTCCATGAGGTGCAGCAAAGGTCCAAGCAGGGTTTCGGGCGCGTGGTAGACTCCATTGCCCATGGCTTCAGAAATGACGCTGATGCCTCCTGCGTTCACCACCAGCATAGGGTCCTTCAGCAGAATTTCCGAAAGCGTGAGAATGGCTATGCTTCGTAATTGATCGTCCGAGTGATCAGCGACAGACACGATCACACGAGCCACCGCAGGATGGATTTCTTGAACGCCGTCCTTGACATCGAGGAAAGCTCTAATGAACTTCAATGCCTGCTCTCGCTCCACGCGTGCCTTACTCTCCTTGATTAACGATAGGATGACTAGGTAGTCCGTATGCAGCGCACGAATCGTCTGCAAGGACTTTCGATCCGTGATGGCATATCGTATGACTCGGTAGCCTGCAGCGACCACTTCTCTACTGTCGCTCAGCAGCATGATCTGGATTCTTATACCGAATATTGACCACGCAAGGTCGTACTTCAGCGTAGGATGCCGTCTAAAGAGTTCGACCAGGTCGTTAGCATGGTTAACATAGTAGTCCGGCAACATGTTCTCGGCTTCCAGTGCTTGCAGTATCTCAGCAAGAATGTAAGTGGGTGACTCCAGTTCCGGATCATGTTGCGGCTCCACCTCTTGTCCATCCTCAGAGAAATTTGAGTCCTCGCGATGCAGCAGCGGACGAAACAGCTGTGAAAGTCTTCCCTTCGGACTGACCGGTTCGACTTTACTTCGCTGTATTTCTGCTTCCAAATCCAGCTTCAACTGCGCAATCTTTCGATTTGAGCTGTTGAGCTGACTTTCTGCCGCCAGACGCTGGTCTCGACTCTTCTTGGCATTCTTGCTGTTCAATGCCTCCAATAGATTCTCCGTACCTGCCTTCAGTCGCGTCTGCTTCTCAATCTCTTGACGGAATTCTGCCTGTCGTTGTTCGCTCGTGACTCCATCCAGCGCTCCGCCTTCCTCTGCCGTGAAGCCAAGCCCTGTCCCTCCACCAGCATACTGCCCGAGATCCAGTCGCGAGTTGAAGCTCTTCAGCTCGGATGTGAAACTCCCGGGCGCGGGTCTTGTATACGACTGCACGGGCTTGGCAGTGATGAAGGATGTCGCGGCGAGGGAGCCTCCATCTTTGGCTGATCGCGAAGGTGGTATGAGAACATTGTTGGGTCCGACGGAGGGGCCGTTGGCACGATTGGGTGGCTGCGTCATGCTACAGTCTCTGCCTCATCCACACGCAGTTGTGCCTATTGATATGCGCATGGGCTCTGAGGCCGTCATTGGCAGCATGTGCACATAAGTCTCTAGGAAGATGGACGTCTGAATTCATGGAAGCAGAGATGTCGCCGTTGTTCCATTCGCGTGAGATGTGGGATGTGAAAGGCGATGTGAAGTTGATGTGAGACTGCAGACGTTTGATACGCGCAATGCTATACACAGATCGCTGCTTGCTATGTCGACGTGGATGTGGCCTCGAAGTTGGCCATGTCCCTGCACAGCTGCGATCTAAACATACTTTAGCCGGGGCGTGAGGCATTGATTGATCCTCCATCAATTATTCATTGAAAGTTGACGGGCCCACTTCCTGCCTGATCTAGTATCGACGACGACATTGTTTCCATTTCTGCTGAGAGAATCCCCTGTATGCCGACTAGCCGGTCGATTGCGTACTCTACGTGAAGTTCTGCATCTACACATTTGCTTTCATGGATCGATGGCCTGAGAAGTACTCGCCTATTGCTGCTCGGCCAGCTCCGACGAGTCGATCTTCGCGGCCAGAGCTCGCTGTTCTTCACCACATCTTCCAAACGCGGCGGCCTCCTGCGAACATCAACAGCCATTCACTGGCTCCGATAGCCAACTCTTATCAATAATAAGCATTGAGCTCTTCTATATCTACGGTAAGGCTGCCTCGTGCATCATCTACTATCTGATCAACCAAAACCTTCCTCCACATCTCAATCCTCCTTTGTGCTGTCCCAGACCTCAACCTACTATCACCACAGCAAGAACAACTACAGCCAAAACACATCCACCGATCATGGCCATCCTCGCCCAAGCCAAATACGGCAAAGACAATGTCCGCCTCTACAAAGTCCACCGCAACACCGACGGAACCCAAGACGTCGTAGAAATGACCGTATGCTCCATGCTCGAAGGCGACATCGCCGGCTCCTGGACACACTCCGACAACTCCAACATCGTCGCAACCGACACACAAAAACACACAACTTACATAATGGCAAAACTCCACCCCGTAAACCCTCCCGAACACTTCGCAGCAATTCTCGGTCAACACTTCATCGACACCTACTCCCACATCTCCGCAGCTCACATCTGGGTCACAGTCCATCGCTGGACTCGAATGGACGTTGAAGGGAAACCACATCCTCATTCTTTCTTTAGGGATGGGGAGGAGAAGAGGACTGTATACGCCATCGCGAAAAGAGGTGGAGGGATCAAGATTGAAAGTGGGATCAAAGGTCTTCTCGTCCTAAAGTCCACAGGCTCACAATTCTGGGGTTTCCACCGTGATGAATTCACTAGACTCCCAGAAACTTGGGATCGAATTCTTTCTACGGAAGTTCAAGCCAACTGGACATGGTCTACCTTCGCTTCCCTCTCGGATGTCAAGAAAGATGCCAGCAGGTTCAATATGGCTTGGGAAGATGCTAGAAGAATTACGTGTGAGAAATTCGCGACGGAGAATTCTCCTTCTGTGCAGAATACTATGTATCTCATGGCGGAAGATATTCTCAAGGTCTGCCCGAAAGTGGAGAGTGTTTATTACAAGTTGCCGAATAAGCATTATTTTGAGATTGATTTGAGTTGGTATAAGGGGTTGAAGAATACGGGGGCTGATGCGGAGGTTTATGCGCCGCAGAGTGATCCGAATGGATTGATTGAGTGTACTGTTACTAGGGAAGGTGGAAAGGCGAAGTTGTGATGGAATGTATGAGTTCTCCGGCGTTTGATACATGGGAAGAGGCTCGGATTTGCCTCTTCTGTTGGGTATATTTACAGTAGCGTTGTAGTCTTAGCTTTATCATAGACTAAATCAAAGATACCCTCTTCTTATGACAACGAAGACAGTTCCTGACAAGCAGTGCTATGCCGTATTCAATGGCTTCGAGTGTATCTGCTTCTTGTTGTCAATCCTGCCCTCCTTGGCCTCGGCCTCCTTGGCCATCTCATCGCTGATTGGGGGCGTTTCCTGCGCATTGCATCGACGCAGCTGTACTTGTCCCTGGCCCCTCGACACAGACGTGGATGACGAGCGCGCAAAACCTCGCCATCGTTTCGCACTCGTAGCAAGATCTCGTCGGGCAATTCGTCAAACCCATTCAATGTCCTCGTCTTCCAGCTCTCACGCCGCCTGCTTGACCTCCGCATCCCCCAAGCTCTTCTGCTCCTGCTCCAACGTCCGTACCACCTCCGGCTTTCCATAACTCCTCATCAAATTCCCCTTATACGGATGTTCCTGTCCCTCAAAACACTTCAATCTCGCCATCCTCTCATCCCTTAACCGATTCTTCGGCAACATGCCTCTCACCGCTCGTCTGAGCACCTCACCACCTCCCCAATTTGCCATCATTTTCTCCATCGTGATTTCCTTCAGTGACCCAGGTCTCGTGGTATGCGAGTAGTATTTCTTCTTCTCCATCTTTTTGCCCGTAGTATGAAGCTGGTGACAATTTGTCGCGATTACGTAGTCGCCGCAGTCTGTTGAAGGGTTGTAGATTGGTTTATGTTTTCCCATTAGAGTTATTGCTATTGAGGTTGCGAGACCTAGGGGAGCAGAAAGTGTTAGTCGGATAAGGAAATGGGAGGGGAGGAGAACGAACGGCCTAAGGGTCTAGAGTCCGTTGAGAGATTTACGAGGTGCCATGATCTTGAGTAGGCGAGGCGGGTCTGAGAAGAGACGTTAGTTGACTTGAGAGGGAAGGATAGTGGTGTGGATGGAGATACCTTGCCCACGTATTGGGACATGTTGAGGGGCCCCTTCTGGGCGCGGGAGGTGTGGGAATCGCAGTCGCAAAGATAATAAGAGGCGGCTGGAGGAGGAGAACAGCAAGATGATCGAAGCGAGCGCGTGAAGTACAATGTATACGCAGCTGGGTGTGACGGCGAGGTCCAATGCGGCGGAAGACGGGCATGCCAAGACTTTGAGGGCAAGACTTGCTTCACTTCAGCCTTCGACTTGGGCTATCAATTTCACAAACACCATCATCACGATGCTCATCCCCAGAAACTTAGATTCTTGTCGCTCAGTAGTCGAAACGGCACAAACTTTCAAGCAAAGTGGCTGTGAGGCATTCATCCAAGCACATCCAGCCCACTTCGGTCCTCGCGCCAAACTGTGACCTCTGCCCCTGTGGAATGAGCCAGCCAGGCGAAGACTATACAAAGTATACCAAGCCCGCGACATGCCATGGCAGAGCGATTGCCGTGTGGTCGTTCGGTCTCTGTTGTGAGGGTGTCATCATGCTTGGACAGTAACACAAAACTGAAGCGAAAGCGACCTGTGAATTCTGGAGCCTGACACCTAAACACAAATGTAGGCCACCAGGAAGGAATGGTGAAGGCTCATTTCCACTCATCTCCCTGACCTTCTGCCTGAAGTTTACGAGAGAGACCGCTGCCATTTGTCCATGAACTTGCACCAGCATCTCGTCGCAGCGAAAGAATTACAATACATCCCCAACATGGACACCGACCTGTGGTAGGTCCTGCCGATGGATATGGAATGCTCTAGATCGTACTGACAAAACCCAACATCTAGTCCAGCTTATGCAGTACGCCTACTCTCGATCAGAACTCTCAAACACTGACACTCAAACCACAGCCCTTCTTCTCATCAATGGGCGTCGTAGCCGCAACCGTCTTCTCCTCCTTCGGCGCCGCCTACGGCACAGCAAAGTCCAGCGTCGGCTGCATGTCTGCAGGAGTCATCCACCCAGATCTCGGAGTTCGCGCCATCTTACCTACTGTCTTCTCCGGAATTCTAGCGATCTATGGTCTAGTCTGCTCAGTCCTCATCGCGAACAAGATCACAACCGTCCTGCCTCTCTACACGAGCCTGATCAATCTCGGAAGTGGACTTGCGGTGGGGCTTTGCAGTCTTGCGGCAGGATTCACGATTGGGATTGCTGGTGATGCTGGGGTCAGAAGTATTGCTCAGCAGCCGAGATTGTTTGTCAGCATGGTTCTGATATTGATTTTTGCTGAGGTTCTTGGTGAGTTGGTCGCATGAAATATGAGGCAGGGAATTGTTATTGATGATCTACAGGGCTTTATGGCATGATAGTCGCTTTGATTCTGGATACAAGAGCTGGGCTGGGAAGCAAGCTTTGCAATCCTTCTTGAACATCTTGCGGGAATCACGCCCAACATCGATACGAAATCAGTCCTTGCTGCTGATTCGAGTCTTCGTGAGACAGCTTTTCCAACCAGAACTCTTCGCCTAGCGAGGTCATAGGAGCCGGCGTCGATCTGCTTCGGGTTGTCGGGCTGTTAATTCAGCTCGATTTAGCTTATTACAACGGCTCTGCGAGATTCTCATATCTTGGATCGACTCCCTTCAGAATGTCAGCAAATTGGAGGCTCCGAAGTATACTTCACTATAACTCACCAGAGTAATGTACGCCAAAACACCATTCGCAAAATTGACACCATCGAGTGGCTCGACATCCGCAAAACTCATAGCAGCAGCTAGTAACACAAAAGTCAGCATCGATACTCTCCTACCCGATCATTTCAAATCAAGGTACTCACAATCCACCATATCACTCTGGAAAATATTGTCCTCATCATTCGTCACCCTCTCAATCTCCACATGACTAGCATAAGGCTCAATCCCCATGACCTTCTCCGTAACATTTTCATCGAAATAAATCTGTCCCGTCTCCACAATCTTGCTGTGATCGATAGTCCCATTCGCCGTCACCGTCCAATTCGTGTGGACTTCGACATGGATATGGATAGTTCGACCGACATAGAAACCGGGGAATATGCTTTCGAAAGATGTAGCGCCGTGGACGTCGGTGGGCCAGAGACCTCGACACCAGGTTGTTTTATCTGTTGCTAGCCACTGGAAGATCGTCAGTATCGACGCCGTCAGGGAACAAGAAAGAGGTATCCTACAGTAAAATCCTCAAACTCCTCAACCTCAGTCTCATTTACACCCTGCTGCTTCAAGAGAGTTCTGAAAGCGGTGTTTGGATCCCTTCCCGTAAAAGACGAGTATGATCCTGTAGCATTACAATGCCACAAACCTATCAAAGCATTGTCCAGAGGCTCGCAAGTGTCTACATCAATGACACCAATATCGAGTTCCAAAGGTACTCCAGGTTGATCTTGAGCCATGTCGCGGGTCAGGAGTTGAGATGGTGGATACCAGTAGGGACCTTTTACTGCTTCCGGGAAGAGAACACAAGTGTCGTTTTTAAGGAAATCGTAGGTTGGGGCTTGGGTGTGGATTTCGTAGGTCGTGTTGGAGACGGAGCGTTTGCGGAGGGCGTGGCGTTTTTGTTTCATGGAAACGATCGTTGAGTCGCATCTTTTGGATTTTTTAGAACGTTCAGCGAGGACTTGGAGGTCGGAGGCTGATCGGATCTCGTTGTGGGCTATGAGATTCATTAGTCTAGTTGCATGTGTCTGGTTCGGCGGTGAGTTGACCTTGCACGGCTATGCCTGACATGAGGCCAGCCGCGGCGATGAGGTTTGAGAGATGCATTATTGACAAAGGTTGAGGCCGATGGGGCAAGAACAAAGCAAGAAGGCACAGCGAGGTGAAAAGATATACAAGTGTAGCGCACTCGAGAGTGCCGGTGGGATGCGAACGGCCAATGCCATTCGATGTATTAGAAAAGAGCTAGAAAATTAATGGTGTTGTGGTCCAGTCTCATGGTCGATACGCCGCGTATCCAGCATGCTGGGACCGATGTGTGTCCACGATATGAGCAGGACCGTCTGTGATTGATTTCGCCCTCTGGTAGCATCTTTCGCCATTCGTGGGAAGGCTCGCACTATTCGTGCTTGTTTGGCAGATCTCTTCTCGCAACAGCTTGTGCTCCAATATTGAAACGGTAGTATTCTCGCTTGAAAGTCGAAACTCCGTAATACATATGTCGGTACACGAGCACATGCCCGGACTGCTTATCGAACTGCTGCGTCTGACGCACTGGAACTCGATGTGACTTGAACTCCGTTGCTCCACAGATGTGATGCGAGACTAGTCTGTCATCAAGACATCGTCCGAGACAGTCGAACACATCGATGGCAAGAGGCGTCTCTAGGTCGAGCGTTAGTACCGGCATTCTAACATGTCAGCGCTGGACAAAATCGTCTTGTGGAAACTGCTGCAACGGGCCCGCTATCTTAGCTAGCGTCAGGTCAATCGGGTTGGCCGATGTAAACACAGTGGCTCTTACACTCAAATTTGGCGATCAAGATGAGAAGGCGGCGCATCTTGCTGAGAGCTCCGAACCATCGACGGCCATGAGGTTGAGTGCAAGCGATTCGTTCGAAGTCCAAGTCTTTGCTGGCGTGTTGTGCGTACCGAAAGTGTGCCTGAAGACTCCGTCTCTGTAGAACAATATGGATAAACTCATGCCGTTCACAACTTTTATCGTGTGTATCCACTCTGCTAGACCATTGCGGTGCTGCCGCCCTTTAGCGCTCGCACATCTTGTCCATTATTCCAGAGGAGATGGTCCAATCAGGCCTCCATGATTTGAAAGAGTAGGAGCAATGTGGTCACCGCAACGAGGCGATCCACTTGCCCTTGATTGCTTATAGCATCTTAGTATTTCTGAGCTTTGCACGATCCACAAATTGGCGCCTTTCTTATTTGCTGTGACCCATGCAAGGCCAAGAGAGCGGACTTCGGCGCGGACGCTCAGCGCCGTAAGTGTCAGCCTGGTGAATAGAAGTGCCTGGGATTCGAAGCCTTAGTAGAACGATGATATATGCTTAGCGTTCACTCAACGAATACTGTATTGTGCCAAGCCTGCCAAGCAATTCCTCTGAAACAACCCGTTCTCGCAAGTATCGATAGCTGTGATTAGGAATCTGTCTGATCGCCGAATTGCAGGCGGAAATATTGCGCGATGGCAGAAGAGCGCACCATTCCGTGAGGCAAGCGTCATGCCGTTGGTCGCCATAGTCAAGGTGGTTATAGATTCTTCCCTAAGAGTTCTCGGCTGCAACTTGTCCAGAAACTTATCTGGTCAGCATGTCGAAACGCCTTACTTGTAATGAATGACGTTCCCCCTCTTTCGGAGGTCCGTCAAGGTCAGAACTGGAGACTTCATGAACAGCCCTACGTGCAAGTGCCGTACGAGCGCTGTCGCGTTTGCTGTAGCTGCAGCGTTGTAGTACCAAATCCTCCGGTTTTGCCAGAGAGTATAATGCAGTAACTGTAGCATAAGCACTTGGAGAGCTGCATCCACATCCCGCTCACTTCTTCGCCGCATTCTTAAAATACCCATGTTTCCTCCAGTCCACCTTCTTCTCATGTAACCTGATGCCTTCCTTAGCATTGGGATGATTCGTGCCAAACACTGGTAAACCCCGCAGCTTCAATTCATCCTCAATGACTTTCCACCTTCCAATCTCTGTCTCCTTGTGAACGGGTGTTCTCTTCGTCGCGTAGACTCTGACGTTCGGCAGTTCCTCGCTCGCGCCGAGTTCTTGTACTCTTGGGTCGTCTTTCAGTTTCTTCGGTGGCTCCTTGGCTTGGACCGCTCTGAAGAGATCACTTGCTGTTCGTGCTTTTGAGATGATAAGATCTGGTACGCGTTTGCCTGTGAACTGGATGATTTCCCTGACCATCTGTGATGTATTAGGAAGAGGTTCAGAACAAGTCAGAAGTGGTTGACGTACCGCTAGTTTGAGCTCGGGATTCTGGATATCGATTTTGGTCAGATCTCGTTGTTGCGTCTCGCTTGGCATCTCGCGATGGAAGATCTCCAGGACACGTTGCTCTAGTTTGACGATGTCTTCTCTCTTGTCAACATCGGCTCCTTTCTTGCTCACGAATCTGCCCGCCTGTTAGATATCTCGCCTTAGTATTGTTGTATAAGCATGTCCTACCCTTCATATTTCTCTCCTTGATCTGCACGAGCTTTCGCCCACTTGCGACTGCCGACGCGCTCGAGTCCATCCCAAGTCGTTGCTTGCAGATAGTCTTTTCTCTTTGCAGGATCGACTCGTTGGGCAACTTCGTACTCCACGCCATTCTGAGTTACTGTCTTTCTCTGGAGATATCGCTCGCGCAATTCTTCTGGAGAGACCTCTTCGCTGCTCGCTTCGGCTCCGCTTTTCTGCTTCTTCTCTGGCGTCTTCTTGCCGAATATTGTTTCCCTCATTCGCTGGTAGAAGGGGACTTCGGCATCGCGCTGCGGAGTCGTGTGGAATTGTCGCGCAGCCTGGGCCATACACGACCTGCACACGTATGGCTGGCGAGAAGGCTCCGTGGCCAGTCTCAGTGCCTCGGAGGCCACTCGTATTCGCCGCATTGTGTTGTGATGTTGATGGATGGAGGTTCGATGTAGCTTCGGAGGTGAACGTCTCTCCGCAGATGCCAAGGCTCATGTGCCCAGATGAAACAACGACATCGCCAGGATGTGTCCATGCTAGTAACAGCTCATGTCAAAGTTTTCGTGATTGATCTCATTATGTACAGAACTACCACACACAAAGCAGGATCGATGTACCACGTCTATCATACATGTCCTCCAGAGCATTTCTCGTTGCCGGCGACGTGAACCCGCACGCTGAAGACTCCCCAACCAAGGTCTACATCAAGCATGTAATCTCGCTATGGCTTCACATCATTGCGAGTCAAGACTTTGAATACAAGAGCCAGGAATCTCGACAGTTCATTCAATGTGTCTCTCCGAAATTTGAAGCAAGAGTTGACGGCTATCCAGGAACTTTCACCCTTGGAGAATTGGCGGGAATCTGGCGTCAAGAGCTCGATGGAGCTCCCGAAGCCAAGTTCTCCATGAAAGAGTGCACCATATATGTGAATGAGCGACACGGAACTGCGAACGCATACATCGGAAGTACCACCATGGCATCAGACCAAGACGCGACCATCCAGGCACTCACGGAGTTGAAGTGGATCAGAAATACAGAGGGAGATTGGTATTTGCACAGGTTTCATGGTATTCGAGGCTGGAACGTGGACGTCGCGTTTCATGGAGCAGCAGAATGAACGCACGCACGGTGATTCAGGGTTCTAGCAATGATTCGTGCTCAAGTATCAGGCGGCTAGGGCGCGCAATTGAGCGAGACTTGCCTTCGGTACCAATTTGACGATATCAAAGTACTGAAGGGCACAGTTTCATTGAAGTGCGATTACTTCGAGCTGAGCGAACCCGGGACCTTCCGCTTGCAGCGAGCCAGCACCTTAATTGCCATACACAAACCCGAATCCTCCAGGCTTAGAATTTGTAATCTCAGGATACACGATCTCAGGTCCATCCACACCCATAATATTCTCCGCAGTCGGCGGTGTATACTGCCGACTGCTCACCGTAATGTCCAACCCAGCCTGGCGTTCCTGCCCAGACAACAAAGTCGCACCAAGATCGATGATACGCCAATGAAGCTGCTCAGTCAAGAATGGCACAACGCTTTCTGGAGTCAAATCTCGAATCGTCTTATGCTCACCATCACGGATGAGGTCATGACTATGTGGGTCGGATTCCAAGTAGTCGTAGAGGATTGTGGTGATAGGGACAACATCTTCGATGACGATGTCGTTGTCGCGTTGGGATTGGCAGTTGGAACAGTTTTCGATGTCCGCGGCACTTCTGGCGAAGATACCTGCGAAGCCGACTTCGTTTTTCTTGGTCATATAGCGCTCGGGTTGGTCGTCTTTAACGTAGCCGGTGAAGAGATGGACGCTGAATGAGCCGTCGAAGGCGTATCTGTGTCAAGACGTGGTCAGTAGTGAGAAGAGGGCAATTTGAATGTGTTGGCCTTACTTCTTGACTTTGACTTTCGCGTTCCAGGTGATTTGTACAATCAATTTGTTTGGATCGTCCGCGTCGATCAAAGCACCTGCTGGAAGCAAAGAGTTGATTGTGTCGGCCAGTTCCAGAACGCCTTTGGTCTCGATGGCCGTTTCGTGGAGTTCTGGTTCTGCCATAGAAACTTGCTGCACAGCTTCAGCCACCATGGCTACTGGCCCCAGCGTGATCTCCTGTGCAAAGATCTCGGGCACACCTGAGTGAATCCTCATAGATGTTCTCTGGATCACAGGCTTGTCGACATTTTCAGCGTTCGGACCGAACAATGCCCAAGATGATTTTAGAGGTTTGGGCCAGGTCGGAAGAGTGTCTTTTGGAGACGAGTTGTTCGTTGCCCAGTAGTAAGTGTCCATGAGGTACTTCTTCAGCTCTGCACGAACCTTTGATTGATCGATGACTTTTCCAGGATCGACATTACGAGGCGTAGCAAAGCCGGCTCGCCAGTAGTCTTTCACCAAAGGATCGCTGGACTTGTAGAATTGAGAATCGGGTGACTTGTCTCCTGTCAAGAAAGGCAGAAGTGGAGTTTCGATATCATCTTTACTGCAGTACTTGTCCGGGAAGAGGGCTTGGTGCAAAGAGAGCAATCGGTCGATGTTGCTGCGAGCGTATCAGCTGCCGATCATGTATGACTTATGTGCAATCTACATACCAGTGATGGAGAAAGAACACCGGATCGAACTAACGAGACATCAGCAAGGTGCATCAGGCTAGATTGTGATAGCAACTTACAGCTGCATAGGCAGGGTCTCCCATCTGTCCCGCTCGTCGTACTCCAGGACTGCCACTGCCCTGATTGAAACGCTTCGTAGGATCATAGTATTGGCCAGTGCCGAGCAACACATGGATGCCATCGTGCCAGGACTCTAAGGATGGCATAGTGAACGTGCGACCATCGTCAACCTGAATTTGATTCTTCCATCCACGATTGGCAAACTGCTCCCAAGATCTAAAGTCGTTTACCTTGACGGGTGTTCCTGCTGCCCGTCCAGTGATGTCCTGATCCGTGATGTCGGGATTGAGCATTTGCCAAATCATGGTCGCCCGAGCTACGGCTTGCCTCTGTACAGCCAGATCGCAATACTGATCATTTGTTGCACCATCGTCGAGTGGAATTCGGGCCGTCTGTACATTGTTGAAGCTGCGAAGATGTGAGCGGCGAGCTTGAGGTAGACAGAAGACACGTACTTTGGATTCATCACGACTGCACGTCGGCCAGACGACTGATAGTCAGCTTTACTGGGGAATCGATAGGACCAAAGTGGATTATCAATGCTCGTCCAGCCATCTGCATCAGTAGTGCTCGTGCGTTTAGGCAGGTTCACGAATACTTGCGGAGCCTTGAAGATCTGCGCATAGCTGTTGAATATTGAATATTCAGGATTCACTGGTCGGATTCATATTCAGTCCTGAATCTCAGTGAATATTCATATTCAATTCATATTCAGGACCAGAGTCAGAACAGGGGGTTATCACCCTGGCTCCTTGCTAAGGGTAGCTGAAGGGTCTACGCAGGCTCTCTTGGAAGATCTCCTTTCGACTTCCGACGATATTTGCGGAGCATCTTCCAAGCAGATCTTGCTAGGAAATGGCAGGAGGCAGTCTCAAAATGGCCAGGAAGGTCTAGGAATTGCCTGTACCCTATGCTAAGCTGAGATTTTCCTAAGATTAGCTAAGGACAGTGAATCTCTGAATATTCGAATATTCACTGACCTTATATTCATATTCATATTCACTTTTGAATATGAATATGAATTGAATCGTATTCAATATTCAACAGCTATGGATCTGCGGGAAGGCCCATACTGTATCTTGTCTCGCACCACGCTCAAGCTCTTTTCGCGGCATGATCAGGTCCCAGTAAGGCAGGCGAAAGCGAGCAGCCGACTTGTTGTCGTACAGCTCTGCAACCCGGGCCATCTCCTTGTATAGTGCCAGCTGGAGAGCGTCAGGATCTGGACTGTTCTGTCCACTAGGTACGTACCTCCAAGAGACACATGTAAGGTCGGTGCCATGTTGGGAATGTGTTCAATTGATGGTGGCAGTATCCGCTGGCTTTCCATTGCTTGACGCCTGCCCACTCTTCCACTGGTTGGCCATGTATGCCTGGCTATGTCATTCCCACGTGTTCTCTTTAGCAAAATCCGGTTTACATATCTGCAATAGCATGGAAGTTCATCCAGTTGGGATGACCCTGATCAGTCTTTTTGACACTGTCCTCATGCAGATTCGAAAACGCAACCAAGAACAGGTTGGCCATCTCATTGTCCTGGAGGAACTCGTCAATCTCCAGACGCGGACCTCTTCGTCCATCGTCTGGTAGCTCAGTCAAAACGTTTGGGAGCGCTCATGGTGTAATCTTGTTAGTTGAAGTGATGTGAGCAGAGGGTTTCTATTAGGCAGGATAGTGGATTTCATATCTAATGATGAAGGGCTGCACAGGCCAGTCTCATCATGTCCACCTCCAGGCGCAAGCCAGAAAGTATACAGGGCTCGGTCCATAGACGCACACCCATGGTGGCTGCGTTTTACGATGAATGTTGCATAGAAGGCCTAGGTCGCAAATGAGAGTCCAAAGAGAGACCTGGTGAATCGCGCGGAATACACATCAGGTGCACGACTCACCTGCTACACTTACCCATGAAAGGCGTTGTGGCGTAAGACGTATGCTTGTGATTCAATCCCAAGAAGTGTCAGCTTCTTGATGCTGCGGTTGTACAGGCAATGGCGTCCCAGCTGAGAACGGACTGCGATCCGGTTCAATGAACATACAATTCTTCAGCCAGTACCTATTCCCCTCCCTGGTGCATGCTGCGGTCGTTCAGCTCGACCGTACAACAGCTCATCATTGAAAGCTCGCTGTTAGCCACGGCGGCCTCCCCGAAGACAAGGCGTTGCGTCTCGCGAATGCCATGTGCACGAAGAGCAGCCTGTCCACACGTGGCCAGGTCTGGAAAGGTCTGAACAGTCATCAGTGGTACTGGATGATCCTTGAGCCTCCGTCATGCACTGATTTCCCAAGATAGCATTCTCACCTATATAGGACCTTGAGCCTCCGTCATGCATTGATTTCCCAAGATAGCATTCTAACCTATATAGGAGGTAGTGAGGTCACCTTGCTCGCGCTTCCTTCATAAATACAAACTGAGAGCGCTCAAATTTTGGCCTGTGTGCTGAGTATGAGATGCTTGGCCGGGCGTCGTGAAAGGTGATGACGAACATCGAATGGACATATCTCAGCTTTGCGGCGTCGTGTGAAGTCCATTGATAGCGCAAAATGATGGTCATTTGTTGCTACTAGACATGGGAATCAAGTCCAAGCCATCGGTAAAAGCTGTCGTCCCCTAAGGTCGACCAAGGTTCATAAGCCTAAAAAAATAATATATCGACACTCTAAGGTCTAGAGACAGCAAAAGAACAGCATTTTCTAGAACTAATCTAAAGTATATAACCTATATAGCATTTGAGACGGCTTAAGATATACTTACAAGCTATAAGATATTCGTATCGACTATAAGACGGCCGACTAGTAGACTTAACGTAGCGGTAGACTTCTATATATACTATAAGATATATAGATATTAACCTAGTACGTAAAGCTTCTAACTATATCGAGTCGTTATAATTAAGGTATACCTTAATAATATAGTCTATATAGATCCTTTTAGGATACTATAAAGAATAAGGTTAGACTATATAGAAATAGTAGACTACTTCTACTAATATACTTATATTCGAGGTTAATACGTCTTCTTAGTCTTTACGTTCTTAAATAGCGTAGGTAGCTACTCGCTAGTCTTTAGATATACTAACTTTAGGCTCTACGCTTTACTCTATAGCGCTCTCTAGTCGCGATATCGAAGTATATTATTAATACTTCTATTTATTCTATAGTAGGCTAGTATCTCTATCTAGTTATTATCGATAGCTACTATATCTTCGAGTAGTATATTAACTTTATAGTCTATCTAGAAGCGTAGATCTCGTACGTCTTCGAGGTTAACTAAGTCTTAAGTAGAGTAATTTTTAAGCTTAGCTAATATAGAAAGTCTACTAGATCTTCGAATATTAGCTTTCTTCTTATAGTATAGGTTACTTACGTTAGGTAAGACTTCTCTCTTTCGTCTCTTCTTAGCCCTTAAGATAATACTAGTATCCTAGAGCTCTTTAAGCTATTTAATCTTATTAGTTATAGCTACTATATAAGCGTCTATAGTAATATTATCGCCCTCGTCTAATATAATTATCGTAAGAACCTCTTTACGTATAAGCTTATTATAGCGCTAGAATATAGTATTATACGAACGAGATTTACTATATATAGCGACAAATAAATTAGCAACGCGAGAGGTACTAGTAGTAGTATTATCTTTATAGAGCTCTAGTAGCTAAATCTCCTCGCCTAAACTCTAGATACCGCTATAATTTAGGGTTAATAAAAGAGGCTTTAAGCCTAATATCTCTATAAGCGCTTAATTTCTTTCGATATTAGCTTAATAGCGGGCTTCGTAGTCTTCTATTTTACTAAATAGTCGGCGTCGGCTTAAGGTACGTAGCTTAATAGCCTAATTCTTCTATTAATCCTAAAGCTCTATATAGTAAGTAAGACATTTACTATATATTAAGAACCTTATAATACGAAGCTTCTTTATTAAATATAGAGCCTCCCTCTTAGATATCCTTATTATTACTAGTCTAATTAATCGTACTATTCGGCTAACTATTAAGTAATCTACGTCGTTTTACTCTAGGCGTAAGGCCTATAGTATAACTCTATCTAGAGTCTAGTTTAGCTAATAGTCCTACTCTAAGTATATAACCTACTTAATTCGCCTTAGCTCTAGACTATAGTATAAGATTCGTTAAGTCGCTTACTACGAAGGTCTCTACTAGACCTTCTTAACGTATTAATACTATCGCCTTATAGATAGCTTCGAGACTTATATATTTATATCTCGATATAGTAGCGTCCTTTTATTTCCTATTATCCTTACCTTTATCTAAAGACGTATAATTCTATAACTAATTTACGGATCTAAGCTTCGAACTATCTACCCTATTAACCTCTAATATAACTCGAGCCTAGCCTATTATAATTAAATAATAGCTATACGAAGTTACGAAGAGTACTAATAATTCTTTACTAGTAATAAAGACTAGATACTTCTAGAATACGTACTATATAGCGAAGAGCGGCGCGTTCGAATTAGGCGTATTACTTAATACGCTAGATCTTAGATATCGTACTCTATAACTATCGTTAAAGAAGTTTTATATCGTAAGATTAGTCTAGGCGAAGTCTATATAGAGTATTATAGAATATTCTAAGCTATAGAACGGTTAGTAATCGATATAAGATACTATAGGAGTCTATAGACCTAGGTATCTAAGGAGCGCGTTCTAGAGGTATTCGCTCTCTAGCTATAATAGACTAAGCTAACCGCGATAGTAAGTAATAGAAGAATCTACGCTTATAGTATACCGCGATCTTATTTAATCCTAGCGTAGCGACTTCGTTATCTAGTAGCCTACGCTTAAGATAGTCTATATTCTAGTCGAGTATAGTTTATAAAATTTACGTATCTATATCTACTTACTAAAACTCGCGTTACGACTTTAGAATCTCTCGAATCGTTCTTAATAATATTATAGTATTAATATTACGTAGATAAGCTCGTAGATAAAAACGCCTTTTAGAGAAGTCGATAGGGTATATATTATATATAGAAAGCTATAGATCTAGTTTCTTCTTATTTCTATAGGCTAATATCCTCCTTTTCTTAGTATATTATATTAGAGGTACCTATATAGATATTAAGCTCTTTAAAGGTCTATAACTCGATACTATAGCTAGTTATAAATAGACTTAATAAAGCTATAGTAATCGTATAGGAGTTAGTTATCAATCCGAAAGGCGACGGTTAGTATACGAGATAGTAGCTAGCCTATAAGCTCTTATAGGATAGTCTAGAGTCGCCTATATCGAGAATATCTAAAGGCGATTTAAGTAGCTTCGTTAAGATCTTATATTAAGAGAATATATTCGCCCTTACTCGTCTTAGTATTACTACGCTTCGTAAAGAAGACGCTATAAGCGAGAATCCTTAGTAGTAACGTATTCTAGACGTAACGACGCGTCTACGAGTAGCGGTAGTATAGCGAGAAGTATTTACTTAGCTTAACGTTAATAATATCCTCTATATTGCTAAAAAACGTTAGAAAATAGAAGGCGAAATATATTAGGCAAAGATAGTATTATATTAGAGTAGTACTTTCGGCTTTAATAGAGAGAAGGAGATTAAGAAATAGCTAGATAAACATCCCGAAATACTATCGAAAGCTAAAGAGAATAGTAGTTAGGAAGAAGAAGGTCCTTAAACTCTTAGTAGGCGTCTACTATATATCTTAGTAAGCTTATACTTCTATAGATTACTAACTAGATACTATATTATATAGAATACGACTACGCGTAAAGACCTAATTTCTACGTATATAAATATTTCTTAGCCTAGAGTATAGGTAGCGTAGGTAGTAATATTAGAAAATTAGTAAAGGCTTTTAAGAATATAAAAGATAAAAGGACCTAAGATAAGGCTATAATAGAAGAGCTACGAAGTATACTATATAGACTATTAGACTTATAGATACTTCGTACTATCTCTTTACTTCTATAATTCTAGAATTATATATTTAATATACGATTATAAGTATTATTATTCTATAGCCTAAGGGCTTTAATTTAGTATAACCCTCGGCGAGTAATTAGCGCCGCCTCTCCTATAATAAGTTGTTTACTACTCGTACCTCCTATAAGATATCTTTTACTCTAATTTCTCCTTACTATATCTATCGTAATAATACGAAAGCTAACGTAATTCTTAAGTAACTTATCGTAAATCTTAATCTTAGTATTAGCTAGTAGTTAGTAGATTATATAATAAACGAAGTTCTAGTCTTTCCTACTATAGCTAATCTAGGTCCTATTTGTTAAAGTATCTATAAGAGAAAGACTAGTATTAGAGTTAACCTAGAGGAGGAAGTAGTAGCCTACTACTATAGGCTTACTTAGAATATAGAACTCGACTATATATACTAAGCTAAAAGATAAAGAGCGCCGACCTATAAGTATACTAAAGTCTAGCTTTACTACTTTCTAGCGTAGCGATAATAGTAGTCGACTAGTTTCTATAAAGTATTTTATAGAAGTAGATCGGGTCTTATTCGTATAATATTTAAGCGTAAGCTTAGCTAATCTCGATATTAGTATAAGATAGGCGAATAGAGACGAACGTTAAATATCTATAATATCTAAAATAACGCGATCCGCTAATAGGATAGTAGCTAACGATATAAAATTCTTAATAAGCGTTATACGATTTCTCGAAGTAGATACTAGTCTAGGTATTAGTAGGGCTATAAGTCTCTTTTTATATAACCTACTACCTTATCTCTTACTATACCTAGACGTTTAGAGCCTCTCTAAGTCTAAAATATCTTAAAAGTCTATAGTAAGTTATAACCTAGCTATAATTAGGTACTATATAAGACTATTTATTAAAAGTACTAGACTACGTAACGTAGAGAACGACGTATATCCTACTAATATAGCTATTGTCGGTAGCTTTTACTCTCTATAAGTATATAGAATTATAGCGTTACTTTTCGTATTTATTTCGGACTTATATAGAATTAGGAGATAGAAGGCGTACCTATCTCTTAATTATATATAAGGACGTAGGTCTATTTCTTATCTAGCTACGCCTACTACTCTAATTATTTTATATATTCTCTCTAATATATAATAACTATAGACGAAGCCTCTATTTCGTATATATATATATTTATAAGCTCTAAATCTATATTAGTAGTATATATTAATACCTAGGACCTAGTTAACCTATAAGCGATTAAGTTAAGTACCTATAATATAATAAAACTCTACTACGAGGGCCTCTCAACCTACTTTTATAGCTATATACTACTACTAGCGACGCTTTTTTAACTAATAGCTATTATAATAATACTATATAGAGTATATAGGAGAGTTAACTATCTTAGATCTATCGTACTAGTATAAAATAAGGTATTAAGACCTTATAGAATATCGTTTATTATAAGAGTATTACTATACGACTATAGATTACTAGACGTCTAGTAATCTATATCGTTAGTCGAAGCTAACTATATATTAACTATTAACGAACGTTCTATTTCGCTAGTTATACTACTTCTAACAATTCTAGAGTCTTAATTCTAAAGTATATCGAAAATACTTTACCTTCTAGATCTTACTTAAGGCCTTTAAATATTCCTAAAGGAGCTATAAGAGTTCTACTAAAGTCTATAAGTAGAGCTACTAAGATAGATATCTACCTAGTTCTAAAGGTATTAAGTCGTAACTAACTTCGAATACTCTTCGTAATACCTTTAGTATAATTATATCTAGTTTTATCGCTAAACTAAGACTTATTATTATTCGAGCTTATAGAAGAGTACTTAAGGGCCTCTTAAAACTCTACCTTAAAGCTAGTTAGAGGTTAATATAGATATATATCTAGATATATCCTTTCTAGATCCTATAAGTACGTAGATCTAGTATAGATCTATATCTAGATTCGTCCTTTCTAGATCCTATAGGTACGTAAAACTTAATATAGATATATATCCTTATTGTCTATTTTAGATCTTATAGGTATATAATCTATATTATAATATCTTTAGGCTAGCTATATAAAGTAGGTTAGTATTAAACCTATCGTTAGTAGCTACCTCTATAACTCTATCTTACGCGCTCTTAAGGAGTACTAAAGACTTCTTTAGTAGCGTAAAATTAACGTTACTCTTAGTAGGCAAAGTATACTATAATAGTCTAATATACCTCTAGAAGGGAAGAGTAGTATCTAGCGGTAGACGATCGATAGAGATATCGAAGGTTAAAGGGATATCGAGTACTATTAAAGGAATATTAAAGCTTATTATAGTTAGATAAAAGGTAGGAGCTCTTAGATATATTCTCGTTACTTCTATAATAGTAAGTAGCTTAATATACGCTATCCTATAGATAGTTTACTTAGTATAGTATAGATTTCTAGTCTTAGAGAGGTTTTAGTTAAGAGTTATACTTTACTAGACTATAGCTAGTAAAAGCTATAACCTATAACTATTCTCGCTAGGACTCGAATTCTTAATTAAGGTTAGAGTAGAAGAGAGAATATTAGTATTAGAGACGAAAGTTCTAAAAGTACGTATATCTAGATAGTAAAGGATCGTAATCTAGCTATATAGAGGAGGAGTATAGGTCTTAGTAATAGTCTAGCTAGCTAGTATTAGGACTTATACTACTCTTATATATAAGCCTTATAGTCGATAAATAGTATAAGACAACTTATATATATATTAAATATTAGATTAACTAAGCGTCTATACGTACGTATATACTACGTCGTCGCTTAATACTAAGATCTATTATATAACTAAGTAAGACTAAACTTCTTCCTCGATTATAGAGGTACCGAAGGCTACTAGCGGTTATAATACTAAGCTCGCTAAGTATATATATACTATCTATAAAATATTAGATAAACCGCTCTATATTATAGATTACTAGATTTTCCTCTATCGTAAAGTAGTATACGAAGGCGATATATTCTCTATTCTTAGGCGATCTCTATTTGTCGTCTATACTATCGAATTTAGCCTATCTAATAGTATAATAGATTATTCGACTAAATATAAGGTTAGTAATAGTTACGTAAAGCGATATTAGGATATCTACGAGCGACGATATACCGACCTAAGTATATTACTACTATTCGAGGCTAAAAGTACTATTAGTAGTAAAGCTAGCGATTAGCTATATAATAGTACTATATACTAAAGGCGGTATATAGTCTTCTATATTAGTATTAACTCTACTAATCCTACCTTCGTCGATCTTCTCTTAAACTATCTTTAGGAAGTCGAAGCTTTAGAGGAAGAGAGTACTCGATATACTAGCGACGTAGTAGGAAAGAAAGTAGTCGATCTATATATTAAAAGGCGTAGTATACTACTACTAAGTACGTACGGCGGGATTGACTAGTTATTATCTCTATATCGAGTCCCTATATAGATACTTTCTACTACTATTAAGAGTATTCGTCGATACTACTTAGAGAGTAGTATATTTATTAACCTATAGACTTAAGTCGAATATACGGGTTAGGAACTAAAAGTAACTATCTAGACGAGCTTTCTCTAACCTTAGGATAAGGCTAGCTAAGCTACGGTATACGAGGTACTAATTAATCTATATCGTATAACGATATACTATCCCTCGTTAAATCTCTTAGTAGATCTACTTAGTCTATAGCCGAGCCTTACGGACTTTAAATTTCTCTTAGAGAGTAAGTAATATCTAGTCTAATATAAGCTTAGTATCTAGATACGAGCTAGAAATGCCCTATTATATAAGGTAGCGATAGCTTAGTACAATAATATAGACCGCTAGTACTACTTCTTAGCCTTTAATAGATTCGACTTCTTATAGTATTAGTTCCTCTTCTTCTATAGAGAGAAAGGTATATAGGCCGAATTCTTCTTTATACTAGACTATAAGCTTCTAGACGAGTTCTTTACTACTAAGTAGAAAGAAGTATCGTTTAAGGACTATCCGTATCTTTAGAAATTTCGACTCGTCCTCGATAATAAAGGAGATTAGATCGTAAAAGTTAAGGCTATTATACGTATATATCCTAAGCTACGTTAAATAGAGGACCGCCTACTACGTAGATCTTAGCCTACTAGTATACTAGATAGCGATATATTAGAATAGTAATTAAAGCTATTATAATAGAAATCCGAAGTATATAGTTCTTAAGACTAGCGGCTATTCGTAGAGTTAACGCGTACCTAATATCGAGAGTTCTTTTATAAGATAATAGCTATATACGTAGAGAGATATAATTATAGTCCGTTCTCGAATAAGATATACGCTAATACTATTTTTAGGATATCTAGACTACTTATTATACTTATACGAGAGTACTTCTAGAGTAATTTTAGCTTCTACTAGTACTACTAGTAGAGTACTCTACTAGTAGTACTAGTAGAGTACTAAGGAGAGCTACGAATTCCTAACTAATAGACGTTTACTAAAGGTAGTATATAATCTTCTATATAATATTAAGATCGTACTAGTTACGTACTATATATAATACGCTAAAACTACTTTCTTTAGACCTAACCTTCGCCTAAGATATTATCGTTACTTAGAGGTAAGCGTAGTAGTATACCTAATAATATAGGATATCGTAGGTCTAGACGCTAGCGTAGAAAGACCTTTAAGAGTAGCTATAATACTAACTAATAATATCGAGCTATCTACTAGATAGCGCGTAGTCTTCGAGTATAATCTTATACTAAGTAAAGGGACTAGATACTATAAAAAAAAGAATCCTAATCTCTCTACGCTTCTTAGTATAGGATTGTACGTAGGAGACTATATAGTTAGTTTAGGAGAGCCTTTATAATACTATATCTACGATTACTAGAGGTCTCTTTAGGATATTCTTAGAAAGTTTATAGATACTAAGAACTTTAAGTATCCTAGTAGTATTACTCGATATCCGATAAAATATAGGTATAGCCTAAGTAGTATCTATTAGCGGTTATTCGTATAGTATCGTATAGATATAATATACTTACTAGATAGCTAAGCTACTTAGGATATAAGTAACGATAACTATTAGATATAACTACCTTTATAGGTAGACGATAGTATTTACTAGTACTATAGCCTAGTATTTTACCTTTAGATAGCTTCTTCTAGACGTATAGCTACTAGAACTAGGTAATACTTTACTTTATACTCTCTAATATATCTTACGTAACGTTTAAAGAGAGGTTATAAGCCTACCTACTACTACGATATCGATTTTAACCTAATCGACCTTTACAACTTAGCTACTAATTAACTATACTAGAAAAGCGTAAGGTAGAAGACCTACTAGAAGCCGTAGAGTATAAGAGGAAACCTAGACTACGTACGAGAATATCTACGCCTATCGTCCGTATACCTCCTATTAGTATTATAGACGCTCTAGCTCGTATATTATACTAGTCTAGTTACGTCTCTTACCTTACTAAGGCTCTTAAGTCCGCCGTAGTAGTAGTATCGCTACGTCTAACGTAATCGGCTTTATTATCGCTAGCGCTACCTTAACCGCTAGACTTAACGCTTGCTAGTAGTATAGTATAGACTTCTACGACTAACTTAGACTAATCTACGACTACTAGAATAGTACCTTACCTAGTAAGAAAGAAGTCTTAAAAGCCTACTTAAAATAGCCTCTTTTAGAAGCCGAAGCTTAGTAACTATATAGAAAAGACGTATTTTATATATAACGCTAAAGAGAGCTATAAATAGTATATAGAGTAGTAACGTTACGAAAACTATTCTACTAATCGAGTTAATCGAGTTAATCGAGTTAATCGAGTTAATCGAGTTAATCGAGTTAATTAGTATTAATCGAATCGTAGCTAAATCGCGATAGGATTAACGTAATTAACTCGATTAGTACCGATTAACTTAATTAACTCGATTAACTTCTATTACGGCTCGGTCGTATTCTATCGTAGTTCGATTAGCTATACTTTACT
>AWYD02001025.1:0-10889 GCA_000504365.2 Pseudocercospora pini-densiflorae CBS 125139
TTTAAACTACGAAATCTAAATTCTATAAAATCTAAAGTATTTATATTATAAGCGATTTATAGTCTAGGCTCTTTATAATCTAAACTCTTTAGAATATAAACTCTTTATATTTTAAGTCCTTTATACTCTATTCTCTCTAGACTCTATCCTCTTTAAACTCTATCCTTTTTAGACTCTATCCTCTTTAAATCTTAATCTATTTATATTCTATCCTCTTTATATCCTATCCTCTTTATATTCTATTCTCTTTATATTCTATCCCTTTTAAACTCTATTCTCTTAGACTATATCGTTTTTAAATTATATACTTTTTAGACTATATTATTCTTAGATCGTATCTATTTTACTTTCTTCTATTTTCGTATATTAAAGCTAATAGAATATAAAGAATATAGATAGAGAAGAAATAGGAAAGAGTAATATAAATAAAAGTAACTTAAATTAACTAAGCTTATACTATATTATATTAGTAACTAAGATATCCTAATATAGTATATATATTTCTTAATATACTAGCTATAGAGTAGAGCTACTAAATTCCTACTATAATTAAGAGTATCTATAATAGATAGCGTTATAGAATAGTTAATTATACTTATATAGTATTTAAAAATTCTTAGTAGCTCTATACTAGCCTTAGAGCTCGAGTAACTCTAGTAGTATAGGCTACTAGGGCCCTAAATATATTAGTTAGGAATATATAATTATAATAAAAGCGCGGAAGTAAGGTTTTAATTTACTAGCTATAACCTTTATAGTATTATAGTAGTCTATATAGAAAGAATTATATAGTATAGCTATAATAATAATATCTTTCTAAATACTATATAGATATAGATATAGATAATTAAGAGAAAGTCTAGTCGAATAAGTATTATCTATATAGTACCTGTAATTCACAACGTTAGATGAACACAGAGCGATCCTGCACAAGGGCCCAAGCGCACGACTGCGGTGGCACACGAAGGGTCTTCTAATCTCACGCTGAGACAAGCTTTCCGCACTGCACCCCATGACAGGGACTTCTCCAACAAGCCCATCTGCTCCGAGATGTATATTGTGGACGAAGCACAGCATTGGCATCATCTCAGATGATAATAGAGAGCCAGTGACTGCGCTGGGACAGCGTGAGGTCGTAATTCGACCTTGAGCTTATCGACTCTGTCCAAGCTGCTCCCGATGCTGCAATTGCGCTGGCTTTTCTGGCGACCAACTGGATACTTATCCTCCGTACTGGTGCGACATGAGAATCTGGCCCGGTCAAATTCCAGCGGCTCAATGATGATTGTGTGCGAATGACAGAGTAAATAAGGTGATATAATCATGGCAGATCCCGTGGTCACTCAAGGAAGCAGCGGATCTTCGATCGTCACAACCAGCCATTGAATGGCTTCGTAGAGGCTTTGCAAGGAGCATGTTCGAGCGAGAGGCCAGAACGGGTGGCATAGAGGTCCAGGGAATCTGAATGAGTAACTCGGATCACGCGACGGTTTCTGGTAATGCCCTTTCCTGGCACTGAAGTCGCAAGTAAAGCATGCATGGCGAATATGAGCCTGCATGTGAGATCTGAAGCCGGCAATCACTGCCAAGACGACACATGCAACATTGAACAGGATTTTGCGACTCACCTAGGTACAATAGAACTCTGTACATCTGCTTTGGCTTTGCTCTTGACACTCAACCAAGCATGCCTTGCCAGTCAGCTTCAGAGTCGAGCTGCAAGAGCCCTCTCGTCAAGTCAATGCCGCGAGCCGCCCAATACGTCTGCACCGACATCCACTTTTGGATGGAAAAGCGCTTCGAGGAGTCAGCCGAAGCAGCTCGTGAATATGCCGCGCAGCAAGCAGGCTCCAAGGCCATGTCACGAATGACCAGCTCCAATGTCGTTCTTAACGCCAACATTGTTGCCGGCATTCTAAACTGGCAGCAGGGAGAGCCAATCTATGGAGAGTCAGGCTATCATACCGAGAGGTAATACACATCCCCCATCTCTAACGCGAATCATGTTTACCATTGCAACAGTGGCGAGGAGGTCCGCGAATACGGAGACATCACCAACCTCAGCTACTCGCTATACGAGCAATGCATCAATCGCGCCAATCCGGACCATTCGAACAACATCGAGCTTAAGCTTCGCGCGCAAGTTGATGAAACGCAAGAGAAGGTCTTGTGGTCTTTTGGTCTCAAGGTGAGTTATCGCCAAGGTGGAGAGCATTGTGCGAGCCGAGCGAAGCTTACCATACTACCAGGCTTTGCAAGACATCTACACAGCAGTCATCCGCGAGCGCATCGGCGACAATGCAGCAGACGCTCTCGTGGACTCCACCAGCTTCGTTCGCAAGCGGTGCGATGAATTTGAAGGCGCATTTGATGCAGAGACCCTGAGCAAGATGAAGGAGCGCGACCTGAAGAAGTCGTTCGTTATCAATCACTTCTGGCAAAACTTCGCTATCCACAAAAACTCAATCGGAGGCGCGAGAAGCAGCTAGGAATAGTGGCGAAGCAGAACGCGATCCCTGCCTTTGAGACCATTGCATTGGTTGGCCAAAGGTGGGTCAACGATTGCCATAAAAGATCCAAGCTATTGAAAACCTCATGAGTGTCATACAGAATCCAGAGGTCCTTACACGAAGCAGTTAGAGGCAGCAATTCCGGTACAAGCACAGTACCAGGATTCACACAGCTCAAAACAAATCAGTTTGCTGAAAACCACTACCTCATTCAGCAGCACTACCCCCAACACTCTCAACCATAACAACCCTCACACTCCCCCTTTCAATAAACTTATCCTCATCCTCCTCTCGGAGTCTCGTATTCTCCTCAGTTCCAATTTTCGCCGTCTGTGCTTGCAAATGTTCCTGGTCCCGATAGATGACTTCAGTCACACAATCGAAATCCAAAGGCTTTGAGCCCATGATCAACTGAGTCATGTTCCTGTTGCAATCTTGGGGAATATAGTTTCTGGTGTGGCTGACGAAAGCAGTGTCGCCTCCCGAGATTTTCTTGATGAGTGGCATGTGGTGGTTTTCGTAGTAATCCTTGTACTGTTCCAGGGAAAGGGAGGGAAGGCGTTTGGTGAAAATGAGGATTTTGATGGTCATGGTTGCAGTTTTGGGATTAATTTCCCTTGTTTCGTCGCTTGCACAAGGGATTTCAAGTTGAAATGGAAGTTGAAATGTCAAGAGCTGAGCTGGAGGATCGGCGTTTTGGTTGCGCGGCCAAATCGTCGGCGCAAGTGGTTTACTTCCTAAGATGGTCAACGATCTGCCTGAAGACTCTTGGTATATGTCTGTCGTAGGTATGACAACACCATTACTGAAGGCTGATGGTACTCAACACCCCAAGCCTTGTGCCTTCAATTGTAAAACTTTCGTCAAATTCGACAGCAAGATCGAGTTCCTCATACTTCGTTGGCGTGCTCATTCTATATTGCAAACAACCTCCCTCGGGCTCAAAGTCAAGTAGCAATTGCATCTAGCCATTCTATCAGCATCTGCATCTACGTCGAGTACCTGCGATACTCACGAATGTCTATCAGTGGATTTAACACATTCTGGTGGCCAGCCATTTGAGCCACCATCGCATCCTTCCGGGCAGTTGTATTCATCACTGAAGGAGTCTGGCAGCAACTAGAATATATATTAGCTGCGACTCAATATTTTGGACGTTCTTGGCTCGTACACAACAGTGACTTCCGTCTTTGTATTTGCATTGGTACCTGCAGGCACTTGTAAGTGAGCAGATCGATAGAACGGCACTGAAGATCTGCAGTGGGCGCATCGTGAACAGCAAAAGATCTCTTTGTAGTTACGCCTCCAACCAGACGGTACTCTATTTGTACCTCATATCCTCTGCTTGTGATCTGTCTCGGCAATAGACGGTTTGAACATAGCCAGAGCGGCACGGTGTCGCTCTTCGGGAATCTGTCACCGGTTCAGCCGATCTATAGGCCGTAACACAAGTGCGCTCTCGATCTGCGACGGTCGACTCTAGCAAGTACACCAAGCCTGCTTGGTATCATTCATAGACTTGCTCGGATTCGTGAGAAGTGAGGCTGGAAGTGAGACATATACCAAGTACCCGACTTTGACTTCGACGAACCTAAAGGAGTGATCGGTCCGTCCTCACGAATCGCTGGCCCATATCCTGAGTGTCTAGGCACTGGAATGGTTGAAAGCCATCGCTTTGAAATTTTCTGGCTTTGAGCTTGAAACTTTCAGATCGTTCTGGAGGCCTATGGTCTTGCAACGACACAGTTGGAGTCTTGCAGTGCATGGCGGCTTAAGGCTGCTGCGACTGATCAAGTGTCTCCAAATACACGGCGCAATATCGACATCGCAGAGAATTCTGCTTCCAGAAGTGCTTGCTCAAGTACCTGTCAACGAAGTGTTGCTGTTTGATGCAGATGGAAGCAAAATACTGCGGAATGTTGTCAATTCGGAAATGGCGATGAACATCGCGAACTTCATCAATCTAAACGACTTATCAGTAGGCTGAGTATCGCACAAGGCTATGCTCTTTCATGTCTAGCTGGCACGGTATGTCGTTCAGCCCTGCGACAAAGCGACAGCGAGCTTTCTTGCGAATGACATTTCCAACACCTTCGCACATTACCATAAACCGTACTCGTTGTCGTTTAAAGAAGCTTAAAAGTCAAGCAGTGCAGTGCGTCATGTCAGCAAGCACAGCCGCAGCCATCCGTCTGACACACTCCAGATCTGTTCCGACGTCCGTGGGGCGCTCCGACTCCGAACCAGGCTGTGCCCTGAACAAACTGGAATACCGCTTCACAATTCCAGATCCCAAGTGCTGACGATGGCAGGGACTGCGTAATGCACAAGAAGGCTGCGGGGCTTCTGGATGTAGATAATACTGCTTCAGATTCCTCAGTTTTTGGGTTGCAGCATTCATCTCTCGCGACGATCAGACGGAACATAGACGAGTTGACATCAAAATGACTTACTGTTATATCAACGCCTTCGGAGACACAATTTGTGAAGATTCGGGATGGTATAAGTGGGGTCGTTGGGTGCTTGTGGGAGTGGCGGTGGGCTTACTAGTCTTGACTATGATCGGTTTCTTAGTCTTCAGGTATGGTTCTCATTCAGATCTGGATCTTCCGATGCTGACTGGTATTCAGTCGCATATCTGCTCGTCGTCGAGTAAAGGCAGGACAGAAGCCAATGTGGGGGACGCAATGGGCAGCACCTCCAGCGTACGCTGTCAACGATCCGCATCCAGACGCTCCGAAAAGATCAACAGAAAGCGAGCCCGATGTAGAACTACCACAGTATGGCGCACCTCCTCGTTGATGAGAGACTGGCCATGATACGATGAGCGAGAAAGCGAAATGATGTTGGTCATTGGATCCGGAGAGGTCGAGCGATTGTGCTTCGCATGGCGAAAGGTCAGGAAGCAAGTCAGCGCATCATGCGCTTTCTCGCTTGGTCATGGGATTATGCGAGACTGGAGGAGTTCGGGAGTTATCAAGGTGCATGTTGATGATATCCCATATATGCACGTTTCACTCGAATTCGTGCCACACAACATTTGGGCCGAGTACGATTCGGTGGCATTTTTTCCGATGCAAGGCAAGCGATGTTGGCGCGGTCAGCGGCAGCTTTGTGTAACACAGTGTAACTGATAAATGTAAGGCCATTTCTTCAAGTGCTTGCGATCCTGACTGTGCTGTTTTTGCACCTATCATCATAATGAGCGGCCTTGACGCCGAGAATTCCTCAAGCTTCGTGCTTTCGATAGCGACTGAAGCCGACATGGCAGAGATTATTGCCGTTCAGTACAGATCGTTCGAAAAGCCGATAGTCCGAGAATTGATTATGGGCTGCCTCTCGCCAGAGGACTTGCCCAAATTCGTTCAAAAGCGCATTCGCACCATGAGAGGAGATCCGGCTGATATCTGGGTGAAAGTCGTTGACACTACAACCAACAGGATTGTTGCTGCAAGCAATTGGAAGTTATATCTCGGGCCGGAGACATCGATGAAGCGAGGAAATATGGAGGTACCAGAGTGGCTTACTGGAGACCACTCGAAAGCATCACATGCTCTTTTGGATCCGATGAATGAAGTCAGGATTAGGAATAATCCACAGCCATTTTTGCGTATGTAACGCAGCTTCTGGAGTTGATGTGGAACTGATCTCTGGCAGACTTAGATACGTGCTTCACTGATCCAGCATTTTGGCGTCGCGGCATTGGTGGCCAAATGCTTCACTGGGGGTGTCAAGTGGCGGATCAGCTCTCCCTTTCAGCATGGATTGAAGCCAGTCCTGAGGGTAGCTTTCTCTACAAGCGTTTCGGATTTCGTTGGTTCCAGGATATTGAGCACGAGGGAGAGGTTGTTGGAACTGCGATGAGGCGCGAAGTCTGCCAGAGCCGACGATCAGAGGAATAAAATCTTTGCTTGTGAAGACAGTTCTGAACTCAACTTCTGTTGACACGCACGACTGGTCCGAGATAGCTTCGCTTGCCGCGAAGAATATAGTCGAAAGCCGCGATCGTGAATACGCCTGCGAACATGACGCACGACCAATTCATTGTAGCTGGTGTCACCGTAGCTAGCACCGGGAAGAAGCTGACAATTGCAGTGAACACAACAAAGAGCAGCGCGATAACATTGATCGGTAGACCAAGTCGACCCAGTGACCATCTGGCAGGTGGAAGTGGCTCTCCGCGTAGTCGCTTGCTGAGGATGCAACCAACGCTGACCGCGTACGAAAAGCTTGTCGCGCTTGTCGACAGACTGATGATGCTGTTGAATGCCGTATAGGTACCGATATTGATCAGAGCGAGTATGATCAGAATCGACAATGAGAACAAAATGGCGTTCAACGGTATTGGAATACCGATCTCGACGACCTTTCTGAACCAGTCTGAGAACGGAAGTCCTCCATCTCTGCTTAACGACCATGCCTGCCGAGATCCCGCCGCAATCGAGTTGAGAGTGACACAAATCAACAGCACTAGCGGGATGCAGGCCATAGCAGTTGCTGCGCCTTTGCTTCCTGTACCGGCATGAAAGACGTCCACAAATGCGAATACGGATGTCGAACCAATGACAGCCTCGAGATTCGTGATACAGAAGACATATGTAATGATCACGACAAAACCCATGGCACCGTTCAGCATGATCGAGGCGACCATCATGCGAGGAACTGCGAGTGATGCATTTTTCACTTCTTCCGAAAGGTGCACAGGAGCGTCACAGCCAGCAAATGAGGTAGTCGCTGCAATCTGGCCGATTACACAGGCGGCGCCAATGGATGACCATCCTCCAAAGTTTGAGAACTCTGTAAAGACTGCTTTGGCGGGAGCTTTGGGAGCGAGCACCCATAGCGGGACGATGATGCAGAAGAAGCCAAAGATGTGCACAAACAACACAATTCCTTCGAGAAGCGGTAGCCTTTTAGCTCCAAAGGTGTTGAAGAGTGCTCCAAATACGCCGATGCCAATCATTAGCAGCGTCGTCTGCCATCGGGTTGGGGTATAGCCTGGATTGTTGAGTGAGACGAGTTGAAGTAGAAGACTGCTGCTTGAGTAGGCTCCTCCAGCGATTATCGCCTGCCATCCAAGGGCGCTTAGCCAGCCGACCGAGTAGCTGAGAAATCGTTGATGCGATTGTGGCGCGAATTCTGACACCCAGTCTTCGAGTTGTCAGTGCAAGTCGACTTGTTCAGATCGAGCTGCTTACGGTACTGGCCTCCGCTTGTGGGAGCCATCGAAGCCATCTCTGCGAGACTGCAAACGAGGCAAATTGTGAACAGCCAGGATGCGAAGTAGACCCAGATGCTCCCTGCAAGTCCGCCATTGATCAACGAAAAACTGGCTGTAAGGAGCAGAGCCATCCAAGTTGCCATCGTTACTGATGCCATACCAAGGATTGAGAACGTCTTGAAGTTTCGACGAAGCTCCTGTTCTCGGCCAAGTCGCTGCATGTCGACTGCATCTTCTTTCGTGCCAGACCGAACATTAGGGGCCACTTCTTCAATCTCTGATCCGGCTCTAAGCTGGACAGCATCTGAGCGCCTCTTTTCCGCAACATTGCCGAAGTCCATGATACCAGTCAAGAAATGAGATGTATTGAGGACTCCCATTGTGTATCCCGGGAGTGTTGGCCTTGATATAACGGTCCGAAACGATCAGGCTTGGTGGCAATGCTCTGCGAGTTGCGGCCAAAAGAAGTCCGAAGGCGATGTGATGGCCTGGCTCGCCAATGCACGTTAGACGAAGTATTGTGCTAACCCTGGTCGAGGCAGCTGCTGTGCAACGTCGACGCCCCGACAACGACCGCATTCCTAGATAGCGCATGCCGCGGCTGCATTGCCGCACATACGCCACGACATATTTGAGCACGACTCTGCCTGACCGTCATCCATTTCACAAGATTTGATGAAGGCTTGCTGCCGATGGAGAGACGAAGCGCAGGGTCGGGTCATGCTCAAGATTAAGGAATCAGCTCAGGGTCACGACTACTGCCTTACGATTGTTTAAACAGACGCAGCAATATCGGTAATTCCGATGGTTGCACCCTTTTCGATGCTGCATGAATGAGGCTCTAGCCACGTGCTGTCCACCGCGCTGGAATGTTCGACATCCCGCAGACCAGGTATAAGCATTGTGTAGCACGCATGAACGACATCTATACATTAAGCCGCCACATCGTAATGCCTCGAGCACAGGCAGGAGAACCATGGCCGAACAGGGAGCCACAGCACCGTCTCTTGCCATCAGCACAGCGGTCACGCCTGACGACCATGGAGCTCAAATCGTTGTTGTCGGAATTCTTTGCCTCATTGCCAGCACACTGTCCTTTTTGACCAGACTCTGCATTCGGTGGCCATGGTCAGCCCGCCTTGGACTGGACGATGTTGTCTGCATGGCCGCTACGTTGGTGTCGGCGGTACAAAGTGCGACAGTCTTTGGAGGTGTCTCGAGAGGATTCGGCCAGAAGTCGCAGCTTTTGCGCCAAAGTCAGGTTGAAGTAGTCGAAAAGGTAAAGTCTTGGCTATAATGGTAGGAGCCTTGCTGATGACTCCAGGTACTGTACGCAACCAACTTGCTCTTCGTGACGGCACTTTTTCTGGGCAAGCTTGCAATCACGACTTTGTTCTGTCGCCTTTCCATGGGCCGAGGCTCGAAGTATCTCACAGCTGGATTGTTCGCCTACGGCATCGCTGCTTTCTGCATTGTCGCGCTCGGCCGCCCCATACACGAGCCGTGGCATGTTGGCGATGCTGCATCGTCGAACACGCTGGCAAGATGGGCCACCGTTGAAGCCGTGGGCATGGTCATCGATTGTGTTCTGATCGCATATCCATTTATGCTGATTCGCAACCTCAAGATGGACAGAGGTACTAAAGTAGCTGTGATTATCGGTTTCGCGTTGCGCTTCCCGGTCGTCATTCTCTCTGCCCTACGCCTGGCTAGTCTTGCGACGATGGACTACACAGACTTCACGTTCTCCTACGTGCAACCCGAGATATTGGCCCAAGTGGAAATGCACTATAATACCATAGCTGCCACGATTCCTTGTTTGCGACTCTTTCTCAAAGGATGGAGAACCGGGTTTCTTGGTACAGCTCTTGGGGAGATGGATCCGGCGGAATACACACGGCATTCTTCCGTCGCGAAAAGCCCGCGCACACCTCATACTTCCTCAAACAAAAGTCATCGACTTTCATGGAGAAGACGGCAGCGAGACATGTCAGAAATTTTCGACGGAGACCATCGTGGACCCCAGACTAGCGTCTCATCTCAACAAGAGGCAGGCAATCGAAGCGTGAGTCGTGGGTCGGAGCGCTCGATAACTGTAGAGCATAGGATAAGCGTCGATATCTGATCATGCTTCTCATGAAAAGACTTGCCATTTAGTGTCCAGTCGGTCTTTTCGAGCAGCGCACGAGGCGCGATGTCGATGGAGTGAGGCATAGTTGCCTTGGCAGAGCTCAGCTTCAAGGGCCATCTTGGGTCTCCATCGCATAGCTGGCGGATAGAACGGATTCGCGTCGTGCAGAGCTCTGAGCTTTGCACACAGGCGCGAGGCCAGCGGCTGTTCACGCTGTACGTGCTCCGCGTCGAGAGCTGTACGAGAAGATCGCTGGTTGCTGCGTGACCGTATGCCAGAGACCAGAATGGTGGGCTTCCGTGCCCAATGCCCTCAGCTCGCCGAGCCAAGCCTTGTCCTTCGTCAGGCACAACATTCGGGTCTTCTTCCAGCCTCCAATGGCAAGCATTTCTGATGCTTGGTCATGGCTGGCAGTGTCTCAAGGCTCGGCGCTTAAGAGAACTCTAGGCTTGGATAGAAGGATGTCCTTGTACATCGTTGCTCTTGTCTTCTTCTTCAAGCAGTATGCCAATTCATGTCTTCGCCACCAAGCATCTTCACACCTCTTTCAGTCTCCTGGCAGCGTGCCGAAGACTATTCCAGGTATTCAAGGTCGGCGTTCTGCCAGATGCGGTGGGAGCGCTTATTGCTACCGCATGCCCAGAGTTCGACGCAGGATGTCCTTGACGACAATCTTCACGCTGCAAGGTTGAGCCGACGTTCCGAAAAGTCAACTTGCCTGACTTGCCCTGTTCCTGACGACATCCCAATCTCGCAACCACACGTGATGACAGTTAACCTGACCGCGCTAAACGCGGGAGTAACTGAGTACGTAACTCGTCTCGGTCTAACTTTCTACCGTATAGTTAGATAGGCTTTTATAGGGTTAGGTTTTACGGATCTAGCTTTCCTTATATAATCTACTATAATCGATAATATTTAGCGTTATTTGAACTAGCTTATATATCTATTCGAATTATCGAAGAACGATATTACTCGAACTACGACTCGGATATATTCGAACGACTAAGCTCCTTAAAATCGTCTC
>AWYD02001036.1:0-104526 GCA_000504365.2 Pseudocercospora pini-densiflorae CBS 125139
ACATTTATTAAAGCCCAAGCGAAAGCCAAGACGTGAAATCTAAGCTCCGCGCTAACAAGACCCTGCATGAGCGGCCCGTGCTTCGGACAAGGATAAAGATCTACGTCACCGAAGAAAGTGTCAAAACACTCTGCATGTGAAGGACGAAACATCAACGACATCCTCACATCCAACTCACAACCTCCATCCTGGCTCCCTCAACCTCCTCACCGCCTGCAAAGCAAGCAGAACCACTCTACCGCCGCCCAATACTCCTCCTCTCTCTCCTCGCCCTCCTAATCGCAACAACAATAACCATGGTCCGCAACCGCACAACAGCCTCCGACGGCATAACACCAATAACCCTCCCAGCAACCTCTCTCACGCCTCCATCAACCTTCACCGACGGCCTCCCACTCCCTCAACTCTTCGTTTTCGACCTAGACTACACCCTCTGGCCCTTCTGGGTCGACACCCACGTCTCAGGCCCATTAAAGCCAACAACCTCAGGCCTTATCGTGAAAGACGCTTACGGAGAATCATGTGCTTTCTATAACGATGTAGCTTCAGTTCTCCACAACATAAAAGCCAAAAATCTACAATTAGGAGCAGCGAGTCGGACTTCAGCACCATCCCTAGCTCGACGTATGCTCGAGCTCTTACGGATCCCTACAGACGACCAGTCAGAAGGCAAAGAAGCGAAGAGAGCGATAAGTTTATTCGATCATTTGGAGATATACCCGGGCGATAAGAGGAGACATTTCAAAGCTTTGGCGGAAAAGAGTGGATTGCCGTTTGAGGAGATGGTGTTTTTCGATGATGAGAGTAGGAATAAGAATGTTGAGGAGTTGGGGGTTGTGATGCAGTTGGTCAGGAATGGGGTTACGAGGCAGGAGATTGATGCGGGCGTTGAGGCTTGGAGGAAGAAGAATGGGAGGTTGCAGAAGGAGGGATGATTCGCATCTGATGTCAACTTTTTGTATGGATGAGTTACCTTGGTGGGCTTGCGGATCTAGTCGGTCTTACCACGTTGGAGATCTCACGACGCTGCTCGCTCCCTGATGAAGGCATTTTGGCAAAAGTAATGAGCTACACGACAGGAAGGAGGTTCAAATTCAAATTCGTTCGAGGCGAGGCGAGGCGCAATATTTGGGAAGATAAGATACCCACAGCTAGAGATTACATTAGATCAAGGTTGAGACGACTTCATGAATGGGAACAAGTGAAAAGGAAACAGATTATGGCAAAGCTTGATGTTCTATAGCTTGATCTTATATCAAAACTGCATAAGATATACAGATGCAAGCCTGCAAACATGTTTAGTCGTGATCCCAGTCGTAAAACGCTCTAGCGGGCCGGCAAGCAGACGGACACCAGGAGAAAATGCCGTTCATTATGCTCGCTCGTTCGCTTGCGTATCCCTATTCATTCAATCGCTCGTGAAGACAAGAATCTCTAATGCGCCAATATCGTACTGATTTGAAGGGTATCACCGGATCCATGTTCCCATTAGTCCTTTTTTGCCAACGCCATTGTATGCTTTCGTAATGGACTGGATTTTCCAGCTCCGGTCGTATTATTTTTCTGCCTGGTAAGGCATTCAAATGACGTTGAAGCCAACTCCAAGCCAGTGCATCTGACTCCAAGCTCCCTACGCTGCAACAGCAGCCGCATCTTCATGGTTCGAGAGGACGTCAACGTCTTCGATCTCACGTCCGCGAGGATCGACGACGGTACGGCGACCTCGCTGAGATTCTGGTACGCCGTCACGGGCAGCGCCGAAATCGAGCACCTGTTGCAAATTAGCATGCTTGTCACGATGGTGATCGAGGCTTTACTTACCTCGATGTACGTCAGACTATTCCGCTGCACCGCAGCCACGCATCGACGCTCATCAAATCGAACTTGCCACACACCACTCAGGTCTGTAAGTAGGTCGCGCACACAATCGCCGTTCTTGACATTCCACATCTTGAGTGTTCGATCTGATCCAGAAATGACCTTCTGGCCGTCATGCTGGAAGCACGTAATCGCACCTGTGTGCGCTGACAGTGTTGCCTTGCAAGCGCCATTCTCTGGGTCCCAAATACGCAGCGTGCTGTCAGCTGCGGCAGAGACCAGACGATCATGGCTAAGGTCAAGAAGTCCCACCAACGAAGTATGACCCTCCAGGTTGAAGAGACACGCACCGGATGACAGATCCCATACTTTGACCAGGTTGTCCATAGAACCTGAGATGCAACGGCCGCGATCATGGTCAAGAACAACACTGTACACCTTTTGGGCGTGGCCGCCGAGACGATGAATGACTTCACCAGTAGAGATCTTCCACACGCGGACGGTGGTGTCGTAGGATCCAGAGACCAGGGTATCTCCGTGAGCTGCGATAGCACGCACCGAGTTATGGTGGCCAGTGAGCGTTCGGAGGAAGTAAGGGTTGTCGCGATCGTTCGCAGGAGGTCCAGCCTGGTAAATTTGGCGATCGCCAGGTTGCGGAAGCTTCCATACGCGCAATGTTGAGTCCCGTGAGCCAGTGATGATGAGAGGCTCCTTCGGCATCATGATAGGCGTTCCGTCTGGTTCAGTGTCAATCTGCACAGGCTTCAAGATCACCAAGCAGCGGACTGTAGATGTGTGACCCTGGAATACCTGCAGGCATCGTCCACTCTTAATGTCCCAGACTCGCACACTGCGATCGGTCGAGCCGGACACCAAGGTATCGCCTTCATACTGCAAAGCCCAGACCCCACCTTCGTGCCCCTCTAATCGGTTTCGAAGCGCTCCAGTCTTGGTGTCGTAAACATTGATCTTTGTGTCATCGCTGCCAGTCAAGATCTTGTCACTGTCAAACAAGAGGCACGTAACCACATGTCGATGGTGTGCTCGGAAGGCAAGGTGCTGAGGCTGGCTTTCTTCGTCCATCCAAGCCTTACGGATGAGGTAATGGCGCTGGTAAAGAGACTTGAACAAATGCATGTTGCGAAGACTGTCCATGCCAACAGAGGGATGTGGTACAGCCTGAGTGGCTGCATGAGCAAATGCATTGGCACCCTTGGCAGTGCTCAAGAGCTTCAGCCACTTGCTGTTTGGCGTTGCAGTTGGCTTTGTAATAGATGATGATGCATGGATCGGTCGTCGCTTGGCTTTCTTCGAGCTCGAGGGCTTTAACACGGATTTCTTCTTCATGGTGCGAGTCGTGACGGTGGAGGAAGCTGTAAGCTCATCATCACTGATTATTGTCGACTCGGGCACGAGGTCAGGAGAAGCAGAGAGAGGCCTGCTGAGGTCTTGCTCGTAGCCGTCGTCACCAGGATGTTGCCATCCCCAGCCTTCGCGGACAGCGCGGGCAATTTCTCCATCCGGCAGCACAAACCCATCGCGTTCGAGTAGATCTTTCCATGCTTTTTCGTCCGAATTGATAAGCTTGCGCCATCTCTTCGACACCTGTGCAGCTCGACACATGCTCTGTGCATCAAGGAAGCGGGTGATATTCAAGCCCAGCTCCGGCGGGAGAATATTGAAAGGATCGCACTTGAGCGCAGGATTGACGACATTAGCGACCATCTGCAACGTCGGCTTGGCACATCGGCGAAGAAACTGATACATGAGATAGGTTTGCATGGACTCTGGCATACTGTCAAAAGCGTCGACCATAGTAGGTATGTCCATGATCGTAGGGCCGGTGGGGGAGGCTTGCGGTTGCTGTGTCGCGCCATGCGTGAATTTGAAAGGGGGAGGTGGTTGTCTGGTCGATTTCTTAGAGGACTGAGACTCGAAAGATTTGGTGCTCTGCGTCTTGCTATCATCGTCCAAATCCAGACCGGAGACCACGCTGGCATTTTCGTCGTTGTGCTCTCCGAATGAGCTGTCGAACGCGTTCTGACGAGATGCGAGATTCGCGGCCGCGGTTATTGGAGAAAGACTCGGGCTAGGAAGACTAGCGTCCTGCTGCGAGCTCGTGAGTAGACCTTGAAGTAGGGGCCTCCTAATCTCCTCCTCCCGTACCACAGACTCGAGGTCTGTCTCAGTGATGGGCGGCGTCGCAGATGTTCCGGCTCGGTGGCTGGTGCTGCTGGCAGTGTTGTGTTCTGCGAAACTTCTCTTCTTGCTCTTTCGCTTCTCGTAAAGCAATTGCGAGTCGTCCTCGTCATCTTGAGGTTCATTGTCACTCATAAGCACATCTTGACTGTCGTCCTGCAGCTCTTGCACTCGAGAGTGCGAAGGGCGGCTCGTGCCTCTATTCTTGCCAACTTCGCGTCGATTCGCAGCAGTTCTCGGAATGCCTCCCATAATATCGGTGTCGGGCGTGACAGGAGATGGGTGCGACGGATTGTGGTGCGCATGTAAGGACCTAGCTGCACTTCTCTCGTTAAGCGATGGCTGTTCGGTCATTTCAGAGTAAGTTCGGTGGAGAGATGAACGCTGCTTCTTTGTTTTCCTCTGCAAGCTCGCCAGTTCTGCCGCTTCTGCTATGGACGGCGGGGTGGCGGTACGTTTGAGGCCGTGTGAGGCACGCATGCCGTTCACTTTCTTACTGAGATGCTGCGAAGGAGTCTGATAGCCGTCTTGCCTCTCCTCTTGACGTATACAGCCATTGTTTCGGTGAATTCGGTCTTGTAGCTCACTGTATTTCCGCATGGTATCTTCGGGATCTTCCGACTCGTGGAAGACCGTCGGCTGGCCGTTCACATCGAAGCAGAATCTCTTGATCGACTGTGGGGTGGGGGAAAAGGCGAGTGGGTACTGTTTGGGATCTCGTTCCCACAGATCCCTGGGCGGCTTCATGACCAGCGGCGGGAGCGATACGGTGGTTGTAGTCGTTACTGTAGTCACAGTCTGCTGGGTAGCCGGGCCGAATGAAAGCTGGGCCATGGTGGAATGCGGCACGATGGTGGTGGTAGTGGTGGTATGGGTGTCGTCTATGTCTCTGTGGCTTGGCATGTTGTCGTCGGTAGGAGATGCGGGCGCGGTGGAGAGGATGCCTTCGGGAGGGTAGGAGGTGTTAGGGTGGGAGTGGTTTGGCTGCAGTCCCAGGCCAATGTGCCTGCCGGCTGCCTCCATGATGTGCGAGGGTGCGCGTGAGGCAGAGGCAGGTACGCGAATTGCTGGAATAGGCTTCTCGACGCCTTCGTTCGGTGCGGGACGCGTGCTGCGTGCTGCAGATGCGTGGTCGGCCGTGTTGTGTGAATGCAAAGAGCTCGTGATTCCGCCAGAGCCCAAGACGAAAGCACCCGTGACTTGGGTGCCGTTCTTCTCGCCGCCGTTCTCTTGGCCGGCGGATGTCAGTTGGTCGACATCACCGTGTCATTCGGCGATGCACCAGCTTCCCAATCAGTTCGCCCGAAGCAAGGCGTCAGCGTCGCTGCTCTCAAACAACGCCTGTGTCCACCCCGAGATCTCAGATCAGGTGTGGTGTGTGTGGCAGCGGCAGTGGCAGCAAGCAGAATAGCGGATCTCGAGGCGTCTGCGTGACGGTGTGGTGGAGGCGGGCCCTGGTACTGTAGAAGGAGCACCGCCAAGGCCGAGCGGCGGACATGAACAAAGTAGATCTTCCCGCTCGGCAACCAGAAACCAGCCTCACGTCGCCTCACTAAAACTTTTATTCGCTTCCACTCATCTCTATTGGCCTTTGGACACGCCGATTACTTGCATGGCGTTCCTTAGAAACACACTTAGCTGCGCTGGTTCTTCTCACATCCTTGCCCGCCCGTTGTCAAGCTTCATTCTCTCTCTTTGATGTCTTCGCTCGGTACAAGCAAGCTGCTTGCAACGGCGGAGAGCTCTGGTAAGCGAAGCACAATGTATTTTAGATGAACCTTTCAATCACCATGCTATTAGACAATCTATCCTTTCAACGGTCTTAGCACAATTTCGCGGCCTCGCAGCTACCACTGCATTCAGCATCAATGACCTTCTCACATCCCGTGGGAGCAAGAAGCAGACTCCACGGACGTCATGCTGAGTCCTCACTCGCATGCGGCGGCTGTTCCTTTGCGCCTAGGATTCTCACAGCGGCCAAAAACGCCATCCTTGCATACAGTCACGGGACACTTAGCGTGACCATGATGGCCACATATATCAGAGACATCAGTTCACAGATGATACTACCCCTTTCGAGTGGCTGATCATTCTCAAGGACGAGGTCACTCTGATGACCATGTAAACACTGTGCGGCTGAAACGCCTCGTGGCCATCTTGTCTCCAGCTGATTACACTTCATCTATTACGATTCAGCAAGGGACAACAAACCGGCAAAGCGGGAATATGCATGAACGCACAAGGTTCCGATGAAGTCAAACAATCTCTGTGGCCAGCACTTGATTCTCTTCTCGACTGCGTTAACAGGTAGTAGTAATGTGCACTCTTCGACAGCTTTACGACTCGCTGTGAGCAGTCCAACTTCTCGCGAAATCTCTTCGACTTGCTGACACAAGATATGTCTATCCAGCCCTTATACTGTCCATAAAATCTGCCTCCGCCCAACGAAGCACTGGTGTCCTAAACCAAGGTCGTCATGGTGACTTTGAGCAAAGCAAGCCAATCGACTTCCTTCGGTCGTCCTTCATTGGGATCTCCATACATGATTTCGAACATCAGGTCGTCCTCAAGTTCGCCCTGTAGATCCGTTGCGACATGCAGCCACTGCCTTGGATAGTCCTCAGAGTCCATCTCCATCTCGAGCAAGAGCTGCAGCTGATAGGCGCAGTCATCGTCGAATTTCACATAATACATTCCACTCTCGTATGAGTGCTGCCGTGCAACGCCTTTGATTGCGATGCCATCGCTACTGTCCATCTTGTAGAGCGGCAGAAGTGAGGGACTTGAGTGGAGATCGTGCTCTAGACTACCTTGTGATTCTGCATAAGGTGATCGCGTTCCACGCTCGTAGAACACTTCGCTTTTGCGATTAGCAGAAGAGCTGCGCTGGCAACCTCGACTGGATGAGTGGGTTTCGTTGCGGTCCTGGAAGAGATCGCGAATTGGCGATCGACCTCTGTCGCGCTCTCGATACTTTGCTGAGGGACTATGCTCATGGCGGCGGTGGTGTGCTTGATTGAATTCGGATTCATCAAAGAGATCCCGTGTTGGTGAGCGACTTCTGCCTCGAGTCTCTTGATGACTCCGATGCCGGCGCGGGTGATGAAGGTCTGAGTATAGTCTTCCATTGCTGCCGTCCGAGCCATTGCTGCTTGGCGAGGAAGTTGCGTATGCTGGAGGGTTGTGCGTGAGACTATGCGAGTCGCACCGGTGGTCTTGAACTTTGTTCTGGTAGGCTCTAGTGTGTTCCTGGTTGGCGTAGTCTTGACTGTGGTGAGACGACTGCTCTGAGCTGCGGCGAGAGGAAGTTGCGGTTGATGCGATGTGGCGAGATTGGTGCGGCGTCAGGGGTACGCCGACATCCTCGTCGTATGCTTTGTACTGCTCTGCCATAATTCTGCAGTAAACGCGTGATATCAGATTCTTGTGATGGACAGAGGGTGTTGTTGGGTTAGATGCGCGTGTAGAAACAGGCAACGATTTCAAAGCTAGGCTTGAAGTTGAATCTATGCAAAAGATTGAAAGGCAAGCGATCAAGAATAGGCGGTGTATCAATACTATTGTCTTGTCGCGACAATAGAGTCTGAGTGTCTGGAAATGGAGGTGGCTGGGGTCTGTCATTCACTGTGATCGCGTTGTTGCGCTCGAACGGTTTGGGAAGGAACGCGTCTCAAAGCAGAACGTGCAAACTTCACCTTGCAGCTGCAGGTGCAACAATGAGACAAATCGCATGTGCACTGAACACGTTCACATCAGAATATCTCACCGTTCAATGCCTCTTGCCTTATCGAACGTGGCCTCCACGGCATCTCCCAGCGACATGAGCTTACTCGATAGTGACTCCTTCAGTACTCGGTCGACCTCCCATCGCCACAGACAATTGACTTGTCCGAACCCGTCCGCTCCTCCATCCTCAAAAGCCGTGAGGCATACGAAGAGCTTCTTCCGCAGCTCTGAAGGAGGTACAGGAACGCGAACCCCTTTCATCGCGAGACCGAAAAGCACCTCGGCTCCATAGATGACACGCAGACCTAGGGTGAAGACGCTGCCAGTTGTGCTCCATCCTAGCGCTCCATCAGGATGACCCTTTGCTTGCTCGGTCAATGCATCCAGGCCTGCAGCAACCCACTCTCCAAGTTGCGTTATGGACACTTTCGGGAAGGTGCTTGGGTCGACGCGCTGGACGGCTTGACTCCAAGTTCTGGCTTCTTTTGCCTCGTCAATGTACAGGTTCTGCTTCTCTTCAGCAAACAGCACGGTATCGGCAGAGGTGGCGGCTTCGAGCTGCTCGGTGACCGGCGTTGGCCTAGCAGTTCCAGTGTCGAAAGCACGATGCAGTGCAACAATTGCGAACTTGCTGTTCGACTTCCAACGGCGAAGACAGAAGCCGAGGAGCTTCTGACTCGCCACGATCGGCTCGAACCTCATGTGTTGAGCAGAATCTTTACTACTTGCTGAAAATATTCGGCTTGCGATTTGTGCACCTTGCAGCCGAATGTCTTCATCGTCGTCATTCAGCAGATCATAAGCAGCAATGCACAATTTCAGAAAAGCGTCGTCCAGCTTCGCATCGCTCATGTTGCTGAGAATCGACCATAGACTTCGAATACAGCCGATGGCCTCAGCAGCTGCCTCGCTAGAGTGTACGCCTGTCCCGTCGACTGCGGAAGCACTATCATCTGCCCACAGGACAATATCCTGTACTAGATGCTCGTCGATTTGATGTGAGTCGTTGATGTCAGTGTTGCTCCTGTGATCAAGATGTATCGCGAAGAGTTGCAACCACTGATCAACATACTTCTGGTTACATGCTTTCTCGCTCAACGCGTCCTGCGATCTGAGTGCGATGGCCAGATCAACGTTGCTCCTGCTCCGGCTACAGAGCATCAGTAATGTCTTTTGCGCCTCACAAATGAGCTCAACGGACAATGCGCTGTTGACGATGTCAAGGCACGCATCCACAAGTAGATCAGCAACTGGTTCAGATGCGTCAAGTCGACCTTGAAACGCTTTCAAGAAATGACTGTAAGCGTTCTCATCGTGATGCGATAGCTCCTGCGCAAGTTGATGATAGGCGAAGATATCGTCCTTATTGACTGACTGCTCGATGAGCAGGTACTGAGCGAAAAGCCGAGCCCATGCTTGACGCATACTCGCAGCTGCGGGTGCAGAGCAACAGGTCTTCAATGTTGTTTTAAACACTATAACGAGAGTGCCCTCGTCGACAGCTTGCGGAAGACATAATCGAGCAAGTAGGCCACGATAATCATATTGCTCGAAGATTCTTGAAGTAGTATCACAACACTCACGCAGAACATCCAAGGCGGCGGCTTTCGAGACGAAGCTGCTCGGCCTTTGAAATATTTCAGCAGCTGCGGAACCCATTGTGTCGATTTCTTGTGGCGTTGGGACGCTTGCCGGGTTTCTCGCCGATTTTTGATCCTGTGCATGTCCGAGCTTGGCTCTCTGGAGTGTATAGCTAGTGGTGAGGAGTGCTCCATGCACAGCGTTCTCGCCAAGCATACGACTAGTTGCTGCGCCTTCAAGGTATTGGGCGACAGCGGATACTGGCTCCATTGAGGAGAGTGTCCTGGCCGCTTTGTCCCTGACATGCCAAGAGGACACTGCCGTCAATGCTTTAACTGCTGTCTTTACCACTCCGAGGTGGTCCTTGGGGACGCGTGCAAGCTGCAACATCTCTAACGCAGGGAAGACTCCTTCATAACTCGATGCTGCTTCTTCAAAAGGGAAATTCAACAAGCCGAGAATCACGTCGAGTAGGTCTGGATGCTGCTCAACGGAAATTCGTTTACGTGTTTGAGAATCACCTTCAAGGTATGCTGCACTCGTGCCGATCAGGCGGTCGATGACAGCTCTGAAAAGCATCAGTCCACAATTGCGAATTGCCCAGGCATCAGATCTCAACGCATCGGCAGCCAGTTGCAGGGCTACATGGACATGGCGTTCTGAGCTTTCACCAAGATTTGAGTTCTTCAATATGTCCTTCATGCAATTCATGGCATGGACCTGCGGCAAACTGCCCTCTTCAGCCGACGTAGGATCCACATCTTGCGTCGCCACCGACTCAAGGTCGACGAAGGCGCTTGCAATGAGTTGCTCAGATTGATCCGCAATTAAGATGCCGCAGAGCAAGGACGGCAGGCCTGCCGAACGCCTTGTATTGATTGCCACATTCTTGTGGAGCATGTCTATGATTCTGCTGTACCAGCTGTGGAGCAAAGGTGTTCCATCGTCTTGACATTGGTCTCTGCATCTGTTGCAGCAAACAGTCCACGTTTGGGCGACGGTCGAGAAAGCACCTCTATGCCTTAGTTCGGATAGTTGTGTAAAGCATAACTCGCTCATGGATTTTAAGAGATTGGTCTCAGTCTCCTTTCCGGTGACTAAGGAGCTGAGGAGCAGACTGGATTCTTTCAAAGCTCTCCAGCAATAGCTCAGAGTCTCTTTGGTGGAATTTGGCGTCTCTTCCAGTTCTTCTGGAAGGTAGCCTTCAGGAGCATCGTCACACAAAATTGGCTTTACAAGCTTCCACACTCTGACGAGGTCATCAAAGATTGTTCTTGCCTTTCCATTGTTCAGAGCAGGGGCGTTGCCAACAACGTATCTCAAGCTTGTGAGCAGCCCATGTAAAGGATAACGTTCCACGGCTGTTGCAAGATCGTGTTCGGCGATATCAAGAAGCTTCTCCAGCTTATCAACAAGTCTTGACAGCTGATCTTGCTCATCGACGGAGGGCGACTGGCTGGCAACGCGACCTTTATGCATCAATGCGTAGAGATGAGCGACGCCATCTGCCTGGTCAGCCCTGCCTGAAAGGTACATCTTCTTCTCTGCACGCTCGCAGGCCAGCTCATGTACTCCTGGAGAATTATCATTCGCAGACACGGCCGGATAAAGTCGTAGTATTGACGCTGCTGTTTGGCGGACATCATCGAAGGGATCGAAAAGCAGGTCTAGAAGTTGTCTTTGTAGATCTGCGGTGAGTACCTTGATGTGAAAGATCCACCTCGTTTCTCCTCGTGCAGACTTGGTCCATGACTCTGCAGGAACGGCGCTGTCCAATCCGGATCTGGCCATGATTGAAAGTCCTTTCAGAGCAGATATGTGTCTCTGATAGCTTGCAGATGGGCGCAATTCTTGTATCAAGAAGCGTTGAAGCCATTTCAAAAAGTCCTGATGAGTACTCAAGGCCTGCGCTGCTTCAGCGCTCTCAGGTCTACTAGCTTGTTGTGAAAGCACCTTTGTAATTGATCTTATGCGATCTACAAGTCGCTGTAAAGCGCCAAATACTTCGCTACGAAAATCGGCATCGACGTCAGCGAAGAAGATAGCCAAAGCTCTTCTCAGCGACTGTAGCGCACGTTGCGACAGCGCACGAGTGGCCGAAGGTGACGTTGTGAGGAGCGAAAGTCCGGCAAGTCGGGCAGACCTGAAACTCTGGAACAGGAGGCCTTCGATGTACGTAATTGGTAGGAACACCATCGAAGGTGTGCAGGCGATTTGGTCATTGTCTGTCTCGAGGAGTAGACCTAAGTCTTTACCCGTCTGAAGTGCAGTATACAGTAGTTCATCGGATGGCTTGGCCTCCGAGGGAACGGCAAGGTCGAATCCGTCAGTCAAAGGAGGAAACCCCGTGAGTCCCTCACACTTGAGGAAAGCCACAAAATCTTCGAATCTGCGCTTGAATAGTACAGGGAAAAGGTGGGCTCGCAAATCGTCCGGATGGATAGTGCCTTGGCGACACACGTCTTGCAGCGGCTCCAGCCAGATCAGACCAGAATATCCAGATCCTGGATTTTTGGATTTGGCACTGGTTTCATCTTCCAGCTTGTCGAGCACAGCTGAAATGGTAGTAGCGATGGTTGATCCAAATTCGCCCCTTCCAAGCCATCCTAGAATAGTGCGCAACAAGGCCTGTACATTTTCTCTCTCGGTATTTGACCGCGAAGGTACATATCCGAGTACTGAACTGATAGGGACGACTTCTTTCAGCAACAGATTGCTAAGAAGCTGCGCGCTCGCTTTCGCCCGAGCAGGATCGTCATAGTCTTGGAGCGAGCGAAGGAGGTCACGAATGGCGTAACCCGAGAGCACAACCACGTCGAGATTGCCCTTCGCGAGACCCTTTTTGAGGGCGTTTGTAAGTGTTGTCAAAAGCTGTCTGGAGGACTTGGGTCGCGCCTTGTCTGCCTGACTGAGGTATAGACCAAGAGATCGATTCCAGATCCCGAGACTCCAGCAGGAATTTTTGACGGCAGGAACTTCCGATTCCAAGCTTCGGTCTACCAGCGAGCAGAGAGTGTTCCATGCTGCCACTCGATGGGAACTGCTCAGTGTAGCGCAACTGCTTGTATAGAAGACATCTTTTAGGAGACTTTCGAATTGTCTACTTACCCATCAGCTCGCCATTTTGGACTTGAGCAATGGTTTCTCTCATGCCATCGATGCGAAGAGCCCAGCATTTCTTACTTTATCTGATCCTCAGGAGAAGACTCTGCTGTCGCCGAAGCAGTCGGCACATGCTCGCGTATCGACCGTGAAGTTTGACGCAGGCGGTCTTCATCGAGCACGCGACCATCGCCGTTCATGCTGAGCAGTTCGCATGGAAGTGTCTTGGCTCGAACTTGAAGTGAAGGAGTCCAGATCGAAGCTCTTGATTTTCTCAGGGCAGTTCACGCTTCGGCGGAACTTCGGCAGTTCGGAACCGATCGTCTTTTTTTGACAGGCCGATCACTTTCAGAGTCTCCTTCATCATCGCCGTCGCCGCCGCAAAGAATCCTCTCCAACAAGGCCATCGCCAGCCGCATAGTGCACAATCCGAGTACTCCACGAGTTCGCCAAGATGGGTGTCTGGGACGTGTTTACTGGCAAATCGACACAGAGCGCATCGCCTGCGCCAACGGACAGCATACACGATGCAGCCGGCAACCAGATTCAGCAAATACAACCCACCTTCAGCACGCCGACAGCAGAAGACGTAGGCTCGTTCATCACACCCGGCGCATTCGATCCATCGTCACTACATCCGCTTGCAGGCCTCAACAAGGACACGCTCGACTACCTCACGCTAGATGACGATGTGCTTTCAGATTTGCCCGGTAGCAAGTCATTACTGCCATCACGAGGATGGTCAGATGATCTTTGCTATGGTACTGGTGTCACATATCTCACGGCATTGACAATAGGAGGCGCATGGGGTTTGGCAGAGGGTCTCAGCAGAGTACCAGGGTCAGCGCCTCCGAAGCTCAAGCTAAACTCCGCCTTGAACGCGATAACAAGGAGAGGACCATTTTTGGGCAACTCTGCTGGAGTAGTCGCTATGATGTACAACGGCATAAACAGCACAATCGGATACTACAGGGGAAAGCACGATGCGCTGAACAGCGTTGCAGCGGGTGGCATTAGCGGCATGATTTTCAAGAGCTCAAGAGGCGTGCGGCCCATGGCGATATCTGGTGGAATTGTTGCATCGCTAGCTGGCAGTTGGGCAGTAAGTCTTTGCTCTGCGGTGGTTTAAATGCAGTCTGCTAACAGGACTTTCTACAGCTCGTGCGAAAAGCATTCCTCGACGGAGAATCATGAAAAGGTGTGATAATTATGTAAGATGATACAGGATATGAAGCAAGAGCGAGGAGTCTAGAAGGGTTGATTTTGGAAGGTCGTACTTGCTACATCGGGGAGGCAGCTGCTCAGCAGACGGATAGAGGCTTCCAGGCATAGCGACGGCGCAGCACCTTCTCAACTCTACTGCATTGCATTGTTTGGTTCTACTTGAGACTCGCAGTAGCATTCTCAAGCCGCAAAAGAGCATTATTTGTACATTACAACCGCAACAATCTGCCTACAGCACTTAGCCCATTTCTACGGCATTCGACAAAATCGCTTCACCCGTGCCTCTTACAGACCATGGAGCCCCTGCTGGACGCATTCATCGCAATATTGCGCCTCAAAGACACAGACTTCGCAGACGCTTTCCAATCACGAAAATCCTCGAAAGCTGATAACGACAACGACATTTGCATCTTCATACCTCCACTGCGCGCCACGGGCACCTGGGTTCACCCAGCAGCGCCTAATCACTCGTTCGCATGGAGCGAATTCGGGAAAGAAGCTGAACCGTAGACTGGCGCAGCATACATTGGTCACACAGCATGTGGCATTATGAAAAACGATACAAATCAACTTTGGTATCCCAACGGCACAATTGGCCACACCGACGAGAAGGGCCAGGTCGTGTTGCCGGAGCCCTTGAGCAAAGATGAGATCGATAAGCTAGTACGTGACGCTACGCCATCGACCACGGAGACAGATCGCTTTTCAGACGGAATTGACAGCGACGTTCTGTCACCTAGCCCCAAGGGTAGTGCTAAGGCATTGGTCAAGGAGTCGGATCGCTTGCCAGACGACAGGAGCAACATCGTTATGTCACCGTGTCAGAAAGGTCGTGCTGTGCCATTGCTCAAGGATTCGGAGTCGGATCGCTTGACAAACAGAACGAACAACGTCACTGTGAAGGGTAGGGCTGGGCCATTGGCCGTGAAGTCACATCGCTCGACAATGGAGAAGTGGACGCCTTGCCAGAGCCCATCCAGCCCCGAGGATAAGGCTGAGCCATTGATTATGGAGTCGGATCGCTTGTCAGGCGAGAAATACCGCGGTTCCAGGTCGTCCGGTCAGAATGGTGCTGCTGAGCCGTTGCCCCAGGAGTCGGATCGCTTGTCAAAAGAAAGTCACAGCGGTACTGAGCCAAAAGTCATGGGGTCGGATCGCTTTCCAGACGAAGAGTACAGCATCGTTGGGTGTCCACGCGATATATCACCCTGCCCCTTGGAAGGAGCTGAGCCATTGATCACTCAGTCGGGTCGCTCTTCGGACGAGAAACGCCGCACCGTTGTGTCAGCCTGCCAAAGGTCACCCAACCCCGAGGACAGGCCTCAGCCATTGATCACGGTGTCGGATCACTCGTCAGACAAGAAGTACAGCGCCGCTAGATCACCGTGCCAAAGACCACTCAGCCCCGAGGACAGCGCTGAGCTATTGGTCACGAAGTTCGATCGCTCGACAAGCAGACAATGGGGCATCGTTAAGTCTCTCTGCCAAAGGTCACCCAGCTCCGAGGCCACGACTGAGCCATTGATCGTGGAGGCGGATCACTCTTCAGACGAGAAGCACAGCGACATTGGGTCACGCTGCCAAAGGACACCAAGCCCCGAAGACAGGGCTGCGACATTAATCATCGACTCGGATCGCACACCAGACAGAAAGCACGATATCGTTATGCCACCCAGCCCTACGGCTAGTGCTGAGCAGTCGATTATGGGGTCGGACCACTCGTCAGACAAACACGTTGTCGTCGTTATGCCACCCACCCCCGAGCCTAGCGAATATGCGTCTTCACCTCATCACCATTCCAAGACATCCCAAGGATTTAGCGACAGCTCAAGCGATTCAGATGGTGCCGAAGCAATGCAGCCGACTGTGCCTGAGCCAGCTTACTTGAGACACAAGGCTTTGAGATCCGCGTCAACTATCTCGCTATACTCACTTCAAGGAGACGCCGACCGGCTCAACGGCCCCAATCGCTCTCCTTCTTTGAAGTCAGTCGACTATCCACCAACACCAGATTCCGAACCACATCTGCCAACCCCGGACAATCCCGAGGAGGTCTTGGTGGCTACTCTCGGCGACACCATCGGTCCAATATCTCCAAAGCACCCACCACTTGCCGACGATATCCCGCTTGTCGAATTGAAAAAGGACGCACCCTTCGTCGACTTTGATACACATCTCCAGCACCGGAAACAAAGATTGAGGGATGCGCGGGCAGTATTTGCCATGCCAGGAGGTGATGGATCGTCAGACGGTGGTGGGAGCCTTGGCAGTGGTGAGGCGAGAAGAGGATTCAGCTATCTGGATAATGGCACCAGGAACCTGCCAGCCAAGCCCTCTTGCGGGCTGTGCTAGAAGTGCTTCTGGCCTGCTTTCAAGGGTGTGGTTTGCTGCAGCATGAAGGACTCACCCCCGGGGTCAAGGACGGGAGAGGTCTGATTAGCAAGGTAGAATTGTGGAACATGGGGAGATAGCGAGTCGATCATTGAGGAATAGCTAGCATATAAGTAATAGTCCTTCGCTCTCCACGAGTTTTTCCTTACATAGTCTTCCTCACACCTCCCTCAGAAGGATGCCTGATGTCTTATATCTTTTCACAAAGTCGTCTATGACGAGTTGGGCCACCTTAGCATCTGCATCAAGTCAGCAATATTCTTAGCACGACAGTGTCGCAGCTGTCGAATATTTCGACATACCTCGATCGGATGCATCCACGAATATGTCTCTGTATTCTCCTTCTCCATGTGGTTCGAGAGCAGTCCATTCGGCGTGTCCATCTTGGTGAAGCTGAGCTGATGTTTTATCCCTGAATCCCACATGTCTGGCGCTTGCCAGACAATGTCCGTCTCCGCTCCTTGAGTTTGAATGATCTCCTTGGACGGCGTAGGATTCGGCTCCTGTCTTGCATTTGAGCATTCTGGCTTGTTCTCCTCTCTCAGACTCGACAGGCGAAGTGAGGCTTATTGAGAACGCACACTTGAATGATGGCTCGATGAGAGCTCTGCAGCTTGATGATCGCTTCCAGTTTGGTTGTGTAGATTTATTGTGCTTCAGCATCGCAGCAGCGTTCATGGTCCTCCAAACAAAGTGACACCAACTCTTGAAGTCCTTCGAGGAGTGGTTTCCGATGAGGCAGAATCTGATCTCATCTGAGGTGAGTTCAGTGGAGACGTAATGCTTGGTGTGGTGTTCGTGCTGAATCCTCCAGAGCCTGTGGAAGGTATTCTCATGGTTCTTTCGCCAAAACCAAATGTTTCCATCCTCTGCATTTGGCTCGCTCTTTGGGCTCGGAGACTTCTCGAATCCGTAGTTCTTCGTTGCGGCCGGTCAATGATTTCGACCTCATGTAAAATATCATGGTGATCTCGGTATGATAGTTTAATGGTGGAAGCCTCCGCGGGTGGTTCGTGGGCAATTTCGACATAGTTCCTCTGGCGACCGCCTTCTGTTCTTTGCCGAAACAAAATGGCGCTCGTTGGTCGATCGTCTGTCCTTTCCCGGTCGAGAACGTCTATAGCCGTCGGCTCCTCTTCATGGCGTGATGCTGTGAGCTTCTCGACTCCTTCCTCCTGCTGTGTCAGATGATTCTGGTGACCCTTCTCCAGAGCTGTCTCAATATATGTTGGGTCACTGTCTGATCGGGGCGAGCCGCTCATTGATTGGCCTGGACCGGCCCCTGTTCGCTGAACGTCTCTCGATCTCGAACCGTGCGAAGAGCTGAAGGTTGATGATTTAGACCAGAGTCTCTGCGCCAAGCCGGCCATTGCTGGCATGCAGCAGCAGACAATGCTGAAATTGGCTTCCACGAGTGACCACATTCCGATATATTGAAAGTTCCAACTGATGTTCTGCGTTTCTGAAAGACGCACGAGATACTGCAATCTGATTATGGAGCAGATGGTGACCAGGAATCCAACTAGAAAGACCGAGCAAAGGCCTAGCTTCTTTGGCCATGGAACTCGCAGTTTCAGCAAGCTGTGAATTGGCAGGAAGAAAACAATCACGTCGTATGAGATATTAAGAGCGCCATAGGTATACGTGAACGGCTCTAGTGCGATGCAATGGCCCTGCACAGTGCCACTAATCGATAGCCATGCATAGTCGACTGGTGTGCACTGGAAGATGATTCCGAATATCCCAGCTGTAGCAGTCGACAAGAGAATGCCAATGAGAATCCAGCAAGTGATTCGAAAGGCCGAAGATGCCGAGTCTGCGGTCCAAATCCGGAGATACAGAAGTATCAGAGACACCTTTGTTAGCATTACAATGAGGTTGTAGAATAGCTCTCCAAGATAGAACCACTACAGAATAGTAAGTCAGCAAGAATCGCTCTCATACAGAATCACGCGCGTTCAGCGCATTTAGGACCGTCCTTACCCTCATGATCTCCACTATTTGCCCAATTGACAGCCTGAACATGTCCATGCCTAGGCCATTTTGAACTTCGATCTCGCAGCTGACATCGGTTGGAACCAGTAGTGCATAGCAAAAGAAGACAGCATAGTCGTCAAACCATAATCCACTTCCTCCAAGTTGACGCATGCGGGAGAGGAAGCGACCAAATACGAACAAGGTAGCAATTGTGAACATTGCCCAGCACAGCCTTCTCGAAAGACCACCACGATCTCGAACAGGGACGTTGCAGGTATCTGCTTCGAACTTTTGAGCCGCTACTACAGGTAAGCGTGGTGATCGACATCGTCCACTTCAGGTGACGAACCAAGTCCTTCCGAGATCGTGCAGTTCGAGCCAACACAGGCTTTGATTGATGCGGTAATGTTGCCATTATTGCAAAAGCAGTCTGGTTCAAATGCACAGCCGTATCTCACTGCGACCTCTTGGAGACATTGCCCCTGCCGTTTCGGTCAGTATTCGCAAAGGTCTTCGGGCTTGTGGCCACGTACCGCGCATTGGGGCAATTCGTTCAACTCGGTTTCGTTCAGCGCGCGAGCTTGAAGTGTGAGCCAATCTTTGTCAGAAGCGACGATATCGCCAGCACCCAAGCCTTCGTTGGCATGTTGGAAATGCGATGAAGATCTAACATTTCCCAGAACTGCGCTCAACACCACCAAGAACGGTAGGCCCAGACGCATCTCAGTGACATGGCAGCACAGTACGGAGGACTGGCTCGAGGAGTGTTTCGGGAGGAAGTCGCTGCTTCCACAAGCGCGTACAGCAGCGGATGATGTACATTTGATGGCCCAGCACCACGGTGGAGGTGTCCGGACAGACCGCTCCTTAGCCGCACTGTTTAGGTGACACTCCTACAAGCAAACTTTATCGAAAAGTAGGCGAGCTGGCGCGCCTGCTAGAGGTCAACATTCTGGTTGTCTCAAAAGGTCAGATGCAGCTACTGGACGTTAGCTTGACTCGAGTGCGCAGATCCGCTCCGCCTGATCCTGCAAGCGCCGGGCATCAATTGCAACAGTTCCACGACTCAACTGTTCTTGGGCACACTTTGGTTGGCGACATTTCGGAAATGAAAGGCATTCGCAGAACTGAGGTGCTTACGAGTACATGTAGCATTGGCGTGCTTGCTACGTTGTCCTTGTCATATTTTGAGGGGAGAACATCGATATCGTCCCTGAGTGGTTGATGTCAATAGCAGGCGCCACAAACTGGAGATCTCCACGCGTTTCTTGCCGCTTGCCGGAATCGGTCGTGAGGATCTGGTCTACCGCAAATAGCAGAGTTCTTGAAATTCGCTACAGCGACTGTAGGCAAATCCCTACAAGCAGACGGACCTGGAGCTTCCGAGTTCGCCACCACATTCAAGCAACGTATATGCATGAAGTCCATATTGTTCCGAATCAAGGGCTTCTCTTGTGCCGAAATGAGAGATTTGGTGGTAAAATGAAGCCGATCGGATTCAGACCTCGGGAAGTTGCAGCCTCTCTGCCCTGTGGGCCTGTGGTCTTGCAAAGATGCGGAGCAGTCCAGGCGAATCTGCAAGTCCTGTGCCTGACGATCTCCTACCTAAAGCAGCATCCAGAAGGTGGCCGTTTGCTGACTCTGCCCAGGTCACGGCTGGTGAGCGGAATGGCCTTGAACGCGGTTCGTCGCCCGTCCGCGCACAAGAGCATCAATTTTGGTGTACGTGAGAGAAGGAATACTTTCTGAGATGTGGTTGGTGATGAGCGGCAGGAATCAAAGAGATCTGAGCACCATCCTGACGTCTTTGGTTGGCGCGGACTCCATCGCGGCCGGCCCGTTGATCCGGGATCCTGGTCAGTGGGAGCAGGGTTCGCCGAAAGACCATGTTGTCCTGTGTTGTCCATCGGAAGGAGGCATTCTCTTGACAACGACCATCCGACAACAACAATGATTCGTCCTGCAGTATTCGGCTCATCATCACAATGGTCGGAAGATTCTATTGTTGAAACGGAATGTCACGCCTGGATTCGGATTGATCAAATGTGGAAATGACATCGGAAGGCAGGCAGAGCGAAGCGAAGACGCAGCCATTCGAAACTGGCACAACAAGAACCGCCACGCTCGCATCGCCATGATGTTCTCGGTCCGATAGCATGTCGTTGATGGCGCGACGAACCAGAAACTGGGCAAGGTCGGCACACATGACCTGCATCAAGTCGTATGGTCATCCAGCAATCCTGCTGACTCGCGCGCCTCATGCTCTGGAATAACCCACGATAATGTGTCACCGGAGAGGGTGTCTGACCGATGGGTAGTCGGACCTGCTTTGTTTGAGAGAAGGCCTTGTTGAGTTGCTAGAAGTGATGACCTGGCACATCACTTATGGCTAGGCTGAGAGTTCTTGTCTCTGAAATGTGCTGGCGATGTCTGACGCCATCCCAACCGCGAGCAGCCTCGTAATTGTGATGGCCAGGAAGCACCTCGGAATTGTTGGTGAGAGCGAAGTTCCTGTCCGTTCTTCACCTTGGTGTTGCCGGACGATTTCTGCCTTATACTTCTTGAGGACGCACGCAGCTGCTGCGCTCGGGCTGGCGTATAATGCAGAGAGCTGCACTCTTCAGGTGGCCGAGCATGCTGGAACACTTCAGTCGCAAAAGACTCTCGCTCCTAATCCTGTCGACGTCTAGATCCATCTTGGACGCCAGCAGCATAGCTGTTTCACTGACGAAGAGATACACAGAGGCGCTTTGAGTGAGCGAACAATATCGGCCAATCCTCACCCAAATACCACCGGCCGACTCCAGCTTTGTACCTCTCGACAAGATCCGTAGCTTCACCTTGGCTTGCATGGAGCACGAGTCTACCGTGGAGAGCTTACTCGTACAGGTGATGGAACAGATCGGTCACAAATGTCAGCTGCCAGGCTCTCATCATGTCACTGCTGTTAGGCTTGATACACGCTCGCTTTCAGTAGTCCGAATCACGGCTGTGAAGCAGAAGTGCCAATGAGCTCTAGGAGTGAGAATTTGAGATGCACGGCATCAGGAATTCGCTTCAGAATTTGCCCTTGTACTGCTATGGCAAGAACATGTTGATCTGCACCTTCCGCTGAGCGCATGAGTTGCTTCAATTTGCTCCAATTGCAAGAGAGGCAATGGAGGACTGTACTTCCGCTGGTGGCTGAAGAGGCTGTTCACCTCTGCAAGCAGCACGACGCTCTGTATCTCACTATTTCCAGGCTTGGTACATGCTTGCCTTCGAAAGCTGGAAGGTGATAAAGAGGAAGAAGCATTACAGAGTTTCCACGCATGAAGGTACGATATGCGCCGTCAAAAACTACTCCAAATCTTGATCTCCCCGGCAATGGCATGTCTCACTCTGTCACTTACTCTGGGTCTATAAGTCGATTGAAATGCAGGAGGAGCAACACTTCCCAGAACTACTACTGCGCGTTCAACAAAGAGTTTCTTCGAGGCCGGTACGTGTCATATACATCTCATTTGGAAGAAAGCTTTTCACTTGGACGAAGATATCATTAATTCCGCATAGATCAGATAAATGCGCTTCGTGTTTCGATCGCAAAACTATTCGCCTTCTTCCGGCTCGAACCAAGCCTTGTACTCAGCATCAGTCTCTCCCGGAGCATCTGCTTCACTTCCCATAGGAGACGCTACTCGGGAGGCTGGACGATGCTCAACACGATCGCCCATGCTCTGATCCGCATCTGTAACTCGGTATCCTCCAGTTTCTTCCTCTGGGCGCTCTTGATCGAATTCACCTGTACTGCTATCGCCTGTACCGAAGATCGAATCTCCGAACGCCTTCCAGTCGACAACTTCATCGTCGTCCCCTGCAGTCTGGTTGTCTCCATCCACAGCGGGGCCAACCTGACTTTGCGAATAGTCAAACACTATCTCGCCGGGATAGTCGATTCCAAGTTCAGACTCCTCGATGTCTTCTTCATATGTGTATTTCAGGCCATCGAGCTCGGGGTGCTCGTAGACGAACTCATACTGCTTCCCTGCTGCGTCGTATGTTGGCACGAAAGAAGCTCCACTGTCTTGTCGATCACGGAATGCGCTGGTATCTTGCTTTGGAATTGCCAGGTCCTCGTTGTTGCCTCCGGTCAGGTCGATGGCATCTTGGCTTGCATTTCGGGCTCCACGGTGAGCGCCTTGCGACCGACTTTGCCCAGTTCCAGCCTTCTGAATTCCACCTCTGCCCTTTCGACGTAGGCTGTCGGGAACTCGACGTCCAGCTTGCGCCGTGGCATTTGGCCGTGAGCTGGGTACCAGACTTCGACCAAAGGACGGATCTGTCCCAGCCTGGCCTGTCGTATGGTCTGCTGGGGCCGGTACAGCAGTCGCCTGCCAAGGTGGATACCGCAAAGACCGCACCGGAAACTGTACAGCTCTTAACGACCCAGCTCGAAGGTCATCTCCAACAGCTCGTGTCATTCGTGCTCGAATCTTGAAACGGTCGTCGACACCGAAAGGCAACATCTGTTCCTGGCCTGCTCGACAGTTTTCAAGATGAGCCTGGAAGATCTCGAAACTCGCATCGCACTGAGTATACTGACATCCGGCGCAGATGTACAGCAGTCGGCCATGTGCTTTCTCGCAGTGGTCATCGACCAGTGGCTTGTTCTTCGAGCTGAAGTCGCAAATGGCTCTGGGACACTTCCAGACATTGTCGGCAGGCATTTTGGGAGATCGGATTCGATGTCGGATAATGAGTATGGCTGGCGGATCGAATGGAAATAATGGTCGCAAGGGTATATCTGCTGTATCCTAATCGATATATCGTGTATGGTATGGAATACGATGCGGTATGAAATGTGGTTCGGTAGGTGATCGCTGTGCTCTGCTGTCTATGGCTGACTGGATCTGGCTCGATGCTGTTGGCGTTGAATGGTATAGAAAGAAAGCAGTCAAGGCGACGATGGAAGTCAACATCATGAATCACTGCAGAAGCACAGAATGAATGCATGGACCATTTCCATTCCCGCAGCATGTGCTCTGATATTGGCACATGCCTTCCATGTGAGTCCGCAGTCCTTCTTTCACTCCAATGCATGTGTCTGGTATCGGGATCAAGTCCTGTGAGTGAGAGTGGGATCGCATGTGACGAGCTCAGTGTTGTAGGATGGACCAGTTATACCCTATAAAAGGAGTAGATTGTACATCTGCGAAGATCAGTCAAGCATGTAGACGGCAATTGTTCTCTTGGCGATCTGATGAACCTATATGACCAAAGCACAAGTTTGCTGCCGGGAGCTTGTCAAAGCCGGAGTACCTTATACTGCGTAGCATGCCGTGTCGAAGAAGATGAGTGATGTTGAAGAATCGAAACAGGCGTGTTCGACGAGCAAAGCGTATATAGCTGTTTCTGGCCAAACTCGTTCTCAGCTGGACTCCATTAGTATCCAATTCTGTAGTAAGCAATGGACACACACACAAGCTTGGTGAAGTTGAGCGCTTGTAGGTGAGCAAGCTAATGGCGACGATGTGGTGCTAGCCTGCCCTCATCACTTTCGAAGTATTGACTGAGGGACAATGGTGTCAGTGGACATCCAAAAATTGGAGGGCTCGCAAAGTCCCGGAGTTGAGAAGGGATGGAGTGATCACGATGATATTCCTACGGCCTTGGTTCGAAGCGAGAAACAGTATCGTGCAAATCAGGAGGAGATCCTAGCTCGACAGGAGATCAACGCTCGTAGAGATCAGAGCAGATGAGGTTGTAGCCAAGGCAGGTGAGACGGCGTTATGATCTGCGAACTCGACAAAATGGGCCATTTCATGCAGTTCCATACGCCTGCAGAATCTTGAAAGTCGAAGAATGAGGTAAAGACAGGTATGCGTGAGCTCTCGGTTGCCTTCGGAAGAAGGTGAACCTGAGGTGATATCGATTGTAGTTGTTGGTCAATGGCCGGAAAGGCTTCGTCAAAATTGCATCACATTGTATGTCGCTGCAGGAAAGTCGCTATGATTGATACCATTAATTCATGCTCATACGTTCTGTTGGTCGCCAATTATGCAAGAGTGTTTAGCTGTTCCCGTCAATCCAATGCGCCATGCCAGTTGCCGAACGCCTCCATCGATGCTTTCAACGCGTACGAGAGAACTGAAAGGGAAAGAAGAATCTAGTGTATAACCACCCTGTCGGTCATCGTGAATCATAAACATCTTGTATCAGGCTTTAGCCAAGCCACCCATCATCGTCATTGTTGCTCTTTTTCATGCTGAGTCCCAGATCGAGTTTCGGTGGTGACTCCATAGCTGGAAGGGCGTCGAGCTTTGGTGGCAGATCAGCCTTCTTCTTGGGAGACTTCTTAGGACTCTTCTGTTGTTTGATTGCCTCGTCTGCGATCTGTTCCTCACTCGGCCCTTCTCGCACGTAGCGAGTATCCCAGCCATCTTCGTGGGCAGCAGCAACGTATGCTCGTAAGCCATCGTGTACACCCGAGTAGAACTTCTCCTTGCAGGTTCGGAGGACATTTCCCATCACTTTCTCAAAGCCAGATGCTTGCAGTTCCTCGCGAAGCACGTTACGTGCAGCGACGTCAGGAAGACTTGCAATCAGACCATTGAGCAAGTCCAAGTGGGCCGTCAGATATGTTGTAGCGTCCCACTCGACGCCGCCAATATACGGAGCTGCTGGAACTGGTGGACGAGAGCCAGGAAAGTGTCGTGTTGTGTACGTGGCAGCTAGCACCTTCTTCCGCTCTCCATCATCTTGGCTCGCAGTCTGAGAATGGCTGCTAGACGGCTTTGGTAGCGGGACTACGTTCAAGTGATGCAGGAAGATCCAGAAGACCTCTTTGGTCACGTTTGAAACCTCGCGGGACCAAAGCTTGTATGGTCGAGGAACCCGCATTGCCGAAACGAAGTCAACTGGCTGCGCATCCTGTGGCTTCGGTGGCTCCCCAAGATATCGCAGAATGATTCGTGCTCGCTCCTCAAGCTCTTTCGGCGACGCCTTGGTCATTGTTGACAGGTAGTTGAAGAGGAGGTTGACGATGATCGTGCGGGTAGAGTACTCGGCAGGACCTTTCTTCTCTTCGTCGAAGAGCATTCCTAGCAAAGCTGGAAAGAGGTCCTGTGCGAACTTGTTAAGTTCTAACATTGCCCTTTCAGTCGTGCAAAGTCCTTTGAGGCAGAGCAAGGTTTCATGCAGCAGCTGGTCTTCATGGTCTTCACGCCACTCCAGCGCCATTGTTCGATTCAGAAGACCGACGATCTCAAGCATACCATCCTGGCTGATGAATGCATCGACCCAAGCGACAGTCTCGTTTCGCAACAGAATTCGCAATTTGTGCAGACGGCCAACCTCGACCTTAGTTGGATCCTGATTCTTTCGCAGATATGTGATGTAGTCGGCGGGCAGTGCAGGTGCAGTATTCTTTCTACCCCATGAACCAGTGGGTGTAGTAGGTGTACGATCATTGCTCATAGGCCTCTCGTCTGGAATCACAATGGAGTTCGGCCTACTCCGACTCTGCGACTTCTGTTTCTTCGAAGGCGATTCTTCTCCTCGGTCCTCTTTGCGGCCACGTGTGAAGGTGAAAGCTCGACTCCTCGTTCTTGAACGCTTCGTCGACTTGCCATCGTCATCGTCGCCTTTCTTCGTGTCCACTTTTGTGGTCTCGGTGAGCCTGTTGGTCGATTTGGACTTCTCCAGGCTGCTTAGAGATCCAGGTGGGCTGTTGCTCTTGGTCGATCCTTGATCCTGCTTGATAAAATCCGCTTTCACGCGCATAGTCAAAGACCGCATTTTCTGCCTCATGGGCTCGGGGATATTTCGTGAGTCTAAAACTGCCTCAAATTGAGCATCGACCTCCTTTGGGTCAAGGGGAGCTTCATCCTTCTCTTTCGGCTTGTCTGTCTCCTTGTTCTTACCCTGAAGAGCCGCGACAGCTGCCATGACGCGTCCACCGCGTTTCTTCACGTCGAGCTTCTCCTTCGCCGGCACGTGTTCAGCACTGCTGCCGCTCGCCTTCCGGTCAGTCGTGTCACGACCCAATATCCTGTCCCGCTCCATCGACACTCTGCTGTTCGAGCCCTGAAAGAATCTTCGACCCGAATCCTCAGACTTCCGCCCTTCTAAGCTCTTCTTGTCCCCACTGACCCGCCTTCCAATCGCCCCTATAATGCTCTCGCCATTGCCATAGTATGCGCTCTGTGGTCGGCTCTTACCCAACGTCGGTCGTAGACTTGGCGCTTCGAAACTGCCATTGAAGTTTCGTTGCTTACTAGGCGAGTAGACTGTTGGCGTGTACCTATCGATTTCTTCTTGAAGATTGTTCGAGGATTTGCTGCTCGGTCGGCTCTGAGGTCGTGAACTGCCAGATCCACTGTCCGACGCAAATTGAGCCCAGATTGGCGTCTCGACCCTTTGCATGGGCTGTTGGTTCGGTCCTACTGGAGAAGCATTTTCCTTGTCCTTCTGCTCCGAGTCGATCTTGGACACGTCTTTGCTGGAACGATTCATCTTGGCAAACATGGCGGAGAGGTTGGTCGAGGACTTGGACTTGATAGGCTTGGCAGCATCTTTGTCGTCCTTTACCTTGCCATCTTTGCCCTTCCTGCCCAGAGTACCCTTCTTCTTCGAGGGTGAAGAAGGCGGCGATTGCACGTTGCCTTGTCTCTCGCCCAAAACTTTGGCTGCTTTCGTGTCGGGTGGCAGAGTCGGTACTGTGGTTGTCTTGCTGTCCTGCTTCACATTGGTGATGGTCGGTTCTGGGCTGGCTGGGCGGCTCTTAGCTGATACTAGCGACCTCAAAATGCCCGACTTGCTGGACTGGTTGCGGCGATGACCAGGGCGTTGCTGCTGCTGTTGTTGCTTAACATCAGCCATTGTGCGGGCTGTGATGCTTTACCGGCTCGATAACATGTGTATGAAAACAATCAAACACACGTGTAGCGGTTGCAGATGTCTCGGAGCGGCTGGTCACATACGCAGTCGAAGGCTGGAGCACAATACTACCACTACAGCCATTCCGTCTCCGCGCAATCGAAGCTCGTTCGGTTGTTTTGATCCGACGGCTGGTGGCGGTTGTCAACAGCAACGCGGCTCAGCCCGTTTCATGTGATCGCAAATTGCACCTCCTGCCAACGCGTCGCGTCGCGTCCTCGTCTTCATCAATAACATCTTGGCCATTCTGCGATGTCAACAACGAAAGCGTTGACTATAGCGATGCCATGTGGAGGTCCCAAATAGTGCTTGAAGTGAAGACGATGCCTCCCTCCACTGGCCCGGCGGAGATATCACGCCAAAGACCGAACTCAACGTCATTGTATAACTCAATGTCATCGTGGTAGGGTGGAGGTCGTGATATTCCCTTGCGATCTTAACGATTCCTTGCCCAGATACACTATACTTCTAGAAATGGCAGCAGCAACACAGGTCTTTCGCTCTGGAGCTACAGCACTCATCACCGGTGCCGCATCAGGTAAGACCAGCCCAAGCCTGACAACCTTCACCAAGCTCACTACTAATCCCGCTCAGGCGTCGGTCTTGCAGTGGCCAAGCTATGTGCCTCACACGCGATGAACCTCTTCCTTGTCGATAACAATACCGAGAAGCTCAACGATGCACTCAAGACCATACAGAGCTCTAGCAAGGGTACCACTCAGATCCACCCTATGGATGTTGGCAAGCTCGAAGATTGGAATGCCTTGAAATACAAAGTGGAGAGTGATGGCACCAAGCTTGACTTGTTGCATCTCAATGCTGGAATTGGACTCAAAAGTGACTGGACAGACAGTGCCTACTTCCACAAGATCTTCGACGTGAACTTCTTCGGCGTAGTAAACGGCATCAATACATTCTTCCCACATTTCGATGGGAACAGCAAAGAGCAGAAAGCGATCATAGTGACTGGTTCCAAGCAGGGTATTACCAACCCACCTGGTAACCCAGCATACAACGCCAGCAAGAGTGCGGTCAAGACTATCGCCGAGCACCTTCACTTCGATCTTGCAAAAACCAGCCCGAAGACTTCAGTCCACCTTCTGGTACCTGGCTGGACTTTCACAGGTCTGACTGGTGGCGGAAAGACTACAACAAAGCCTGATGGAGCTTGGGCTCCAGAGCAGGTAGCGGACTACCTATACCAAAAGATGAGCGAGGACAAATTCTACGTCATCTGTCCGGATAATGACGTGGATTGGGAAACTGACAGAAAGAGAATGACTTGGACAATGGGTGACGTCGTTTATGAACGTAAGCCACAATCGCGGTGGTTGGATGAATTCAAGGATGAGGCAAACGAGACTATGGGTAAGATGCACCTAGGTGCCAAGCAAGCCGGCAGCTCTTCGTGACTGGCGTCGGATGTTTCAGGCTCGAGACTATAGCAGAATAGTGAATACATACTAGATTCAAAATCGAGCTTCATACCTCAGCCGAGAGCCTTGCTCTCTTCCCGCAGAAACAATGCAGTCATCTGGCATTCGAAAGGACGGAAAGGGAGCGACTACGAGTTAGTAACAACGATATCAGCTCACTTCCAACCTTTGTTGGTGGTGGCCAATCCGGGTCCATGCAAGAAAAATCATTCTTACCTGCATATCGTTATCTAGCATTATCTGGCTAAGACATGTTTGCTGCGAGCCGCCAGTGAGGGTCTTACTTCTATCCCACTTTGGCGTAGTAGATATCTATGGCATTGAGTGTTTTGAGAGCCAAGTTCTAAAAGAAGAACAAGCTACCAGACGGCATCACGATGGACACCGATTGCAACTACAGCTGCGAACTCTGCGATTTTCAGTTCTCCAGTCAGGACGAGTCAGAAAGGCATCGATGTGGCGTAGCGTCCTCTGAAGAAAGCGAAACAGATGCCATGGAAGTTGAGGAACACCATACGGCTAGGCACTCGAGACATGACTTCAGAGATGCGCAGCACGTGAACAACTTTGATACAAATGAGTTGGTAGCGCAAATTTTGCAAAACACCACAAAGCTGGAGATCGAACGCGATGCTGCCACAACAAACGCTGAACAGTATAGAGCAGCGTTCAAGAAGAAGGCCGATGAGTTTGCCACGCAGGATCTGGACACGACAACTCAGATATCCAGGCTTCAGCGGAGGGTGGAGAAATTGGAGAAGCAAAATCTTAAAGCCATCACTGGACGCGAGCCCGACCACGTTGCTCGCATCTACAACCTGTCGAAGGATCTGATTAAGGAATGGGGACGTGACTCTGCTGATGCCGAACGGATGGGAGCAATCTTGCAACGTATGAGAGATGAGTTCGGAACCTCATTTACTTTCAACGATTTTTGGGACAATCACAACATGCAGAACACGCCAGCCGACAAGCCTAAAGCCCCGAAACTTGCCGACATGACCCATTCAAAAGCTTCGATACTTCCAGACGGCGTGGCATACTCTAATTACGACTACCAGCGAGCAATCGCTCCGTACAACGAGAGAAGAGGCGGCGGCGACGTTGATCCTACCACTCCGTCCAGAGGACAGTAGGCTTTGTTCACGAACATTCGTTGCTCCTGGGCGTGCCCTTGACAATGTGAAGTCGGGTCTCATCCCAGTCGATGGGAGCCTGTGTGATGGATGGGGTTGAATGTACATAATCCTGTTGCTCTTGGTAGTCATTGCCCTCGACGATCGACAAGGAAGCAGATCTGCGGGAAGGCGTTCTGCAGTACGGAAGCTCAAACACGCACACCTGGCCTGTTCAAGATGCAAAAGAACACATTTGTCTGTCTGTGAATCTTGTGTCAGCATCAATTCAAAGGCTTCAAGTTTTCTGATGAAAGACAGTTGATTGCATCGATGGATCAGAAACTGCAGATCTCCCGCTGTGCAATGTTCCTCAATCTGGCTCATTCCTGTAAGACCCTTCCCCAGCATGCTGAATCTAACAAGAGACCAATAGTCTAATGAAAGACCAACTAATCAGGAATGATTCGACTTTTATCATCAATGTGGATTCTGGGAAACACGGACCGTCGTGCCTTCATCACTCGATGCTAATCTTTCGAAGATGTATGTGCAGATGTGATTCATTTCCAACTTACCAAATGACCAACCGACTGGAGAGATAGCGGGGCAAGTTTTGAAGAGCATATATAGGTAACAATGTGCTCCTACCTGGACTGTTGTGTTTTGGTATCATCTGAGGAAGCAGCATAGCGCACCTTCTGAGTCGGGCCAGAGAAGCCGATGGTCGGCCCGAGTGACTTCCCGAATTTGAGCTTCACGCGAATTTTACAGATTCACCTTGTACCAGGCAACACACACAAACACGGACTGTCTAAATGTCTTCAATCAGGAATGAGCACGAGCATAGCTGCGGGTGCAGTATGCTCTTGAAGAGCGCTGATGACGAAATGACGGCCGGAGCGACTTGCTATGACGCCGCCCAGGCTGCTGTCTACGCATCGCTGTTCGCGCGCGAAAAAGAATGTCTGAGCTCTATTTTCAAGGCCGGGGAAGAAATGCAGAGATTTGGACTATAGACTGCTGAGTATAAGCTCAGCAGCTACCTGGTCTACTGGACCACGATCGAGCGAGCACTTGGCCTTTCGAACAACCTTGGGCCAGCAAGAGGTGCAAGAGATCTCTCTGATCTCATCTAACATCGAAACATCAGGAAATGGTCATCTGCTCCGCTACGCATTATGAGAGACCCTTTTGTCCAAAACCCTGGCCTTCTCGATCACGTTTCACGCAGCAGCTACTTCCAACCCCTGCATATCTCCACGAGCGATCCAATCCTCTACGATTCGAGCATACTCAGTATAGCCTCGCCCCCAAACACTGCTCCTCGCACCCTTCATCTGCTGCTCCGGCGTCATCTTATTGACCTCACCCTCTTTCGTGAAGTAGCTCGGCGTACAACCCGCCATGGCCGCGAGTAGATGAGCAGTCCCAGCAACACGATTCCCCCATTCCTCGCACGCTTCCTCGCTTGGCTCGATGATCATCTTATCACTCCCGGCACGCTTGTGTGCACTTGTCAAGATATGCGAAATGCTCTGGCAAATGAGGTCGACGCGCTGCATTTGATTTGGACCAAGACCAGCTTGTGCGAAGCCAATGGAGAATAGATTTGGAAAGCCATGACCAATGATACCGTGAAGGAGCATGAGATCGCCATCCTTGAAGAGTGTTTCCATCTCTTGACCTTTTCTACCTGTCACTGTCATTTCTGCTTTTCCAGCTAAACTTTCGGCGACTGGAGATCCATATCCTGTGCCCCAGATGATGATATCGATAGGGTATTCCTGACCGTTCGCGACGATGCCTTGGGAGGTTAGGGATTCAATCCCTTTGCCTGCCGTGTCTACTAAATGTACCGACGGTCGATTGAAAGCTGGTAGATATTCGTCGTGGAAGCAAGGTCTTTTACAGTATTGCGGATACCATGCTTGGAGAGCCTGTTAACAGAGTACTTCAGCATGGCGTCGCTTTGCACGTATGCTGGAGCTGTGTTCCTACCTTCGCCGTCTTCTGATCCTTGACGATGTCGAGCACTCTTTGTCTCACCTTATCTGACCGCGGTCGATCCAGCTCGTCCATCAGCTGAATGTATTTTGGTAGGTTGTCCATTGTCACATCTCTCGGTGACCCAAATGCCGCCGCTAGAGTGGGGATCCTGCTGGTGCCGTCATCAATCAAATTCTCAAGAGGCGGAACTTCATGATTCTCAATCCAAGCCTGAAAGTTCTCTGCGCGTTCCAGTTGCCAACCCTTCTTGGTGGCGATCTTAGTTCTCCACTCTTCAGGATCAGTGTCCTGATTGTCTCTTACGTCGACGGCAGATGGCGTTCGTTGGAAGACGAACAACTCTTTTGCATATTTTGCCACCTCGGGCACAACCTGAATCGCGGTTGCACCAGTTCCAACCACGGCGACTCTCTTGTCCGAGAGATTGGTCATGGTCGGCTCGGCTTGTGTTCCTCCAGTCAGGCTGTAGTTGAATCTTGCGGTGTGGAACATGCTCCCTCCAAAATCTTCAAGCCCTGGTACGTCTGGAAGTTTAGGATAGGTGAAGCCACCGGATGCGAGAATCACGAAGTCGGCTTCGACTGTGAACTGCTTCTCCGGCTGGCCTTTCGGCTTTTGGAGCAGAGTACATGTCCAATGATTCTGCTCCCACTTTTCGACCATAAATTCCACTCTACGCGCCGCGAATCAAGTGCCCTTCGTGGCCTACGATCCAGAGTTCTACGAGATCTTTGGCTCCAATCCAGAAATCACGCTCGTGCAAGATCGCACAGCCCAAGATGATTACTTCGCATACGAGGCGGGAGTATGGGTGCCGGAAAAGAATGAAGCTTGGTTCTCAAGCTCTACATACCAGGCGGTAAGATATCATGTTTGATATCAGACATGCAATATAGCTCGATCAGAAGCATTTCGGCCACACTTTTCGAAGCTGCATCTGTCAGCTTGCTGTTGAATGGCCTGAGCTAACCCTGTTCGCAGGCAAGGTCATCGAAGGTCACAGTGCTCAACCTCAACACATCAGTCGTGTCCACCTTGAACACCACTGGTGCTCGCATTACAGACTTCAATGGAGGCTATTACTTTGAAGGCAAAGTTTACTTTACGACCTTCCCGTCAAACACTACCTTCCGGGGAGGCATTTATGCTATTGATGTCCAAACGCTCGACGTAGAGCCAGTGATCAACAGCTACTTCGGCCTGCCATTCCTTTCGCCAGATGACGTTGCATGGGCCACCAAGGGCAACGACAAGTATATGTACTTCACAGACTTCCCATTCAGCAGTTTGGCCTTTGGCGATACCGCCCCTTCTCCCCAATTGCCATCCGGCGTATGGCGGTGGGATCCTCACGCAGAAGTTTTGCAACAGGTGATCACTCGCAACGACATGACCCCGAATGGCGTTCGCGTGTCGCCTGATCAACGTACACTGTACGTCACGGACAGCAGCCCGACGTATTTCGCTGCCGACCCATCTGCAGCTGTAGGTGCGGGTAGTGAGTCCTGGTTGGGTCCGTATATCTATCGCTTCGATCTGGACGAAGATATGTATCCCGTCAACCGAAGGCCGTTTGGCCTCGTCCGCGAGTATATTGCGGACGGTATACACGTTGACGATGCTGGACGCGTTTGGACTGCTGAAGGGGAGGGCATCGTTATCAGAAGGGCGAAGAATGGTAAAGTGCTCGGTGTTGTCAATAGGCAGTACTTCCTGGCAGACAAGAGCAGGGATGCAATACCAATCGCGAACTTCGCACTGGCAGGTGATAAACTCGTTATTGGAGCTGTCACAAGGCTATACACTGTGCAGCTGGCGAAAACGATCGTCAGCAAGGATAGCTCTATCGTCAACTAGATCTCAACGTAGTTCGATGCCGGCCCACTGCGATATTAAATTCCAGTGCACAAGTTTTCTAACTTATCTACTAAGACGTTCATGGGCAATAGCTCTTTTGTGAAATGTAATTGTCCAGCCTTATGAAGGCGCAGATCGCGGCGTTGACAGCAAAGCTACAATTGAAGTCAAGACAAAGACCGTCGACTTGGCTTCCGCCACTCCGCCAGCGAAGACATGATATACATGACAAAGGTAAGTTTCGAGGACGAATGGAATGGGACGAGTGAAACGTGCAAGATCTGGCTTTCTTCACTTCGAATCTGCGCCTTACCTGATCTGGCTCCTGCAAAGCACGCTAGGATCTCTCTCGGCGGCACCCCGTATCCTAGTCAATGCCACTTGATGGTCTTTGCTTTGCCGCCCTGCACAACGCGAACCCACTTGACCTTGCACAGCTCACCAGCCAAAGCCCGCACGAGATCCAGCTCGGCCAGCCAGCAGCTCGCTCCTTCGTTTCTCGCACAGCCAGCCAGCTGCCACTGCGGCTTGTGTCAAAAGCTGCCCTGTCGTTGCCTCGGGGTATTACAGTCGAGTTGTACCGCTGTCTGCCCGCATCTGATGTTTTCGCTAAGATGAGCCAACTCGCTCCGCGCCCTGGCCCTGATGACCACTCCGTCGGCGCTGGCGAGGAGAAGCATCAACAGACTTTCGCGGCCGGGCAACGTCACGACTCCAGCACCGCGACCAGCGAACAACCCCAACCCCTTGATCCTGAGGATGCTGCAGACGCACCCACGCCCAGAGCTGAACAGCGCCAGGGCAATGTAGACAACTACCACGCATTCGCCCAGAATGCCTCTGCCACCTCTGTCCTACCACTGCCCTCCCTCGACACCACTGCCTCGCTGCCGCTGCCTCACCGGAGTACGCACTCCCCGGCTAGCGCTGGGCTGTCGATAAGAACCAATCTGGATCCACCCTCGACGGCGGGAGCCTCCAGGCCCATCCCAATGGACACGCCTACCATTCTCTACAACGAGTCAACTAATGCCTCCGCTGAGCCTACGCTGCACCACAATCTGACCTCACCCAGCACGCTGCCTACGATGGGGTCATCATTACGTTCCAATGTTTCTACTTCAAGTCTGGGGTCGTCGCTGTCTCCTGGGTCTGGTTCGGCTATACCCTCCCCGTACCTGGCAGCAATGGCCGACCTTACTCCGCTGCCTTCTCCACTTGTGGGCAACGATTCCTCAGCGCTTTGGCGACGAAAGATATCCGACACGCCCAATCGATCGCGCGAAGGGTCCCTAGAAGGTCCTGCCCCGACGAGCCGACAATATCTCCCACCGACCTCGCCAGAATCGCCGTCTAAGAGAAAGAAGGGCTATGGTAGTCTCATGCAGGAAGCCGCGATCGCGAATGCACATAACGCAGCGGGCGGACAGGAGCATATGAAAAATGCCAGCCATACACGAAATCGCAGTATCTCAGATTTCAAGCCGGAGCCTCTACACAACACGCGTCCTCGACATGTCACATATGGACAAGGCGACGCACCTCACATCGAGGCCACCGAGTACCAGATGCACCGGGAAGCGTACCTCGCAGAGCAACGAGGACTCACCGCGCCGACTACACCAGCTGAGACTTCAAAACAGCTTCCAACACCTCCTGCTAGCACCTCGAGTATCGCTGGAAGTGACGAGGCGGAAGAGGAGCAACCACACTTAGAAGATGGCACAGCGACCGAGTACTTAGAAATCCACTGCGGTATTCACAATAAGAGGCGGAAATTCCGACAGCTACGAAAACTTGGACAAGGCACTTTTTCGACCGTTATGCTAGCCACGCGCGAGAAAATACCTGCACACCCTACGCCTGAGATTGAGGAACACCTAGATCCGCATAAGCTGGTGGCCATCAAAATCATGGAGCACGGGCCGGCGGGAGGTGCCGACGAGGAGCGAATCGAGGTCAGCCTGAAGCGTGAAGTGGAAATGCTGAAAAGCGTGTCTCATCCGTCCTTGATCCACCTCAAGGCGTGCGAGTACCAGGAATCACGAGCTTTGCTGGTGCTGACATATTGTCCCGGCGGTGACCTCTTCGAATTCGCAACCGAGAAGCGAGAATTGCTGACGCCTCCATTGATCCAAAGGATGTTTGCTGAACTGGTGTCGGCGGTCCAGTATTTGCACAAAAATTGGATCGTGCATCGGGACATCAAGCTCGAAAACGTTCTGGTCAACCTTCGAGAACCAGAGCTTCGATCTTTGGCCAATCCAATCACACATCCTACACCGATCGTCACATTGACTGATATGGGTCTCAGTAGAAGAATACCTGAACCGCCTGAGCAGCCTTTCTTGACCACACGCTGTGGAAGTGAGGATTACGCAGCGCTGGAGATCTTGCTCGGCCAGCCCTACGATGGAAGACTGACCGATGGCTGGGCTTTGGGCGTTCTGCTTTATGCGCTGATGGAAGGACGACTGCCATTCGACGCCCCACCAGGCAAGCCTGACAGAAGCCGGAACACTCACCGCATAGCACGCTGTGATTGGATCTGGTGCAGATTTGGCGACGAAGACGGTGAGTGGGATCCTGCACGCGGCAAGGAGTTTGAAGGAGCTCAGCCTTGCGTGGAAGGACTACTAAAGAAAGTGCGCATGGGTCGCAAGCCACTAGAAGAAATCGAAAAACTTGAGTGGGTACAGCAGGGTATCCAAGTGCCTGGCGGGCTTCGTATGCGAGAAGAAGACGAGGACGATAATCTCTGATGATTGTGAAGTCACGGCCGAGGAGTTACCAAAAGTTGATGAATTTCTGCGTTCACCGGCTACCTGCTGCGCCAATGGCGATGGGAGTAGGGCTTATTCATCATACTCGCCCGGTCGACACAATGAGCTGATCGACTGGCTTGACGACTTGGGACTATGGCGTTCTGGTGGGAAAGTGTTTGTAAGAGATACCAAGGCATTTGTTGCGTTCAAGTTGGTGCTTGGAAACGACTGAGATATACTGACGAGGTCGAATGACCCATCTAGAGCAACACTTCGAAGAACTTCTCACGGCTTTCAATGGCACTTTTGTTCTCTGCCGCTCTGACTTCCTTGGCTATTCTACCAAGGATCACCTCTATTGACTTTCCATACAGCTCGTACGAGAATGTGCTTGCCACCATATCTCGGGCCGTAGGGCTGATGCCTGTACCGGCATTGAGACTGCCAAGCTTATTTGCGAGCTGACCGGGTCCAAGCCAACAACGATAGATCATCGCGCCCGCACATTTACTCTCTACGACTGCTGATGATAACTGGAGTCTCACCTCGCCAGCTGCTCCCTCACCTCTTCATTGACTGAGGATGTCTAAGCAGTACGATGCTATCGGCAGTCGCTATGCGACGTTCCACGAACTACCCCTGGGCCAGATCCAACATCCAAGTACAGAACGCGTTATCGGAGATGTCAAAGGCCTGAGGTGCCTCGATCTTGCATGTGGCCTAGGTCTATGGTCTCAATACTTAATCAACCGCGGCGCTTCCCAGGTCGTTGGTGTCGATATCTCGGATGGCATGATCGAAGGGGCCAAGAAAGCTGCGTTGGTGGAACTTTCTCAGGAACAGAACTCTAGATTGATGTATCTCGTCGCGGACTGCAGCAAACCTGATCTCAAAGTGCCGGAGGGTCCATTTGACCTCGTTCTCGGAAGCTGGTTCCTCAATTATGCGCCGAGCTATTCAGTTCTTGTCAATATGTTCCGCGCGATCTCAAACAATCTTAAGCCTGGGGGACGCTTTGTTGGGGTTACATGCAATACCCATTGCCCGATGTTCGAGACCTTAGATTTGCGTCAGTATGGCTTTCAGGTCGAATCTCTTGGCACCACGGAGGATGGGTGGAAGTGTAGGTTGACTGCTTTTCTGGAGCCTGAGCCGTTCTCGTTCGAGTACCATCATATGTTGCATGATAAGTATGAGAGTGCTGCGAAGGAGGCGGGAATGGGGAAGATCAGGTGGCATGGTTATGTGCTGCCGCAGGACGAGAGGTTGGAACAAGGATTTTGGGATAAGTACCAGTTGAGAGGGCATTTCAATATTTTGAGTTGTTGTAAAGCGGAGTGATGCTGGATCTGGAAGTGGGAGTAGGCACGTGTGGCCTTGGTGAACCAGCTTGTTCATCGAAGGTCAGCAGCACGGCTTAAACGCGATGTTGGAGGGTTTAGCTGTGCCTCAGTAATACTCGTACGGAATAGGCCTAGCCTTCCAACCGCCTTTCATCGCCGTGCAAAGTTGCAAACCGTCCTCGAAGACTGCCTGGTCTCCAAAGCGCTGGTTTTGTTGAGTTATATTCAGCAGTGCGATGGCATCGCCATGCTCTCTACTCTACCGCGCAGAATGTTTTCCTCAGCCGTCTTTCAAGAAATTGGTTACGGCTGTGGCTGGCTGAAAAGCGAGTCTGGACAAGCCGGAGGCGTCTCTAGTCTGGTAACGCATCCCGCACTTCCAGAACGCAGACAGCCCTACCATATTCGGAGTCCTAGCGTCCAGTTCAGGAGCGATGTAATAGGTACATCCACCTCGTCTCTTTCCAAATCTGTCTGAACATCTGCGCGCTCAGCTGATACCCGTCGCCAGCATGCGTGCATCTACGCTCCTTTCAAGCCTGACATCCATTTCTGGAGTCGCATCGCTCTCTATCGGGAATGTCGAACGAGATGCCGGACTCAAAGGGCTGTATTGCAATGCTATACGGAATCTCGTGTCGAACGCTGGCACTACAGCACAAAGCACGGCTACCGCATTCTGCTCCTCATATCTAGGCATCAAGACATCAACAGTTCTCACGACTACCACCAGTATATCGACCTCCACGTCAACTATACTCTCAACTACTGCAACAGCTACATTTACAGCCATCGCCGTCACTGCCACATCATTCGCGTAAGTCCTCCTCCTGCTCGGGTCGTCTTCACGAACAAATTGATTAATCGTTCTTTAGTACATCCACAGAGACCGACACAACGTGAGAGCCTCCTCGCACAGCTCTTCGTAGTATGTACTAATGCCGTGTAGGAGTACGACCGTGACATCGACTGTCACCACTCCAGGGACTGGCACAACCACCATCGTCACCCCTCTGGTGACTTGCGCCAACCCTGTTCCTGGCGGTGTCAAGCGTGCTGTCGCCGCGTCGCCAAAGCCAAAGCCTTCTTTCTTTCAATCAATCACTATCGGAGCCCAACTCTCCTCTGCTTGCAGCTGCTTGTCCATTCCGACTCCGAGATCGACCAGCATCGTGACCGTCAAAGGCTCGACGACGATTTCCACAACCTCAAATGTGAGTTTCTGCCCTCCAAACCGTTACTCAACCACCCTCGACGAGAAAGAATCAATACTCATCGATATCGCCTCAGGTTCTCGCCAGCGCTACGATTACCCCATCAACGACCATCACCTCAACGATCGCCACTACTACAACCTCCACGAGCTCCTCGACGGTGACAGTAACAGTCCCCTCCACCCTCTCCATCGTAACCGTCACAGGCCCCTTCAAAATGCTCGCAAGCGGCGGCGGGGACACAAACGGCCACTACGGCGTCCGCACCCCAGCCCGCGACGGTGGAGAAGCCTACGTCCGATTCACAGGCGACATCTCCAGCGCCAGCTCCTTCTACCTCCGAGCCGACAACGCGCTCCTCGACGAGAGATTCCTCAAACTGCTGGCCTCTGGAAGTGCAGACCTGCCTGGCTACGACGCCAATCAGAACAACGGCTTTAATCTGATTTGTACTCCATCTGCCGGACCTTCCTGCCTCCTTACGTGCTCGCAGCAATATTACTCGACCCTTTATATTGGAAATTATAATGTGCCGAACCCTTATGATAGTAGTAATACGCCTGCGGATTGGTGGGGGCTTGGTGTTGACCGGGCTTACCAATGTTCCTCGAACAGTTGTATATATCAGAAGTTTGACATTTATGCTGTTGCGGGGGTATAGATTGTTATCGAGGGGAATGAAAGGTCTGGTGATATAATTGCGACCAAGTTTGACAATTCAGTGTCGAATCTCCTGACATACGACCGATTTCTACGATCACATGCAAGTGGCGGGTTTGGAAGTCTTGGCTCACGCTCGGGATGGGTTGGTAGCACGGGAAGGCTTGGTTGCACATTCGTTGTCGAGTAGAATCAGCCGACGACGGGCAGATACGGTGGCGGACTCACCAGAAGTACACGGCATATCGACCTTTCGCAAATCGATGCCAATGCCAGCACGATCGAAGCCAAACGACATCGTTAACAGAGCTAGGCAGCTCGGTATGGACACGATGTAGGAGGGTGAGGCAGTGGGCAGGTCAGCTGTGCCACGGCTGTGTGAGCTTCAGTAATGCTCGTACTGCAGCTGCGCTCTTGCTTCACTCGTTAAGCTTTCTTAGCTTTCCCGTGCCGACGCGTGTTAAACGCATTTCAGCATGTGCAACGCGTCTGAACCGACACTTTTCGCAAACTACCGATTTTTCGTCACCGTCGGCCACAAGGATGGCATCGGCAGCGCACCTGGTGTTCGCCACACCAGAGCTTCTCGAGCAAATTATCCTTGAGCTCCCAATCCGCAGCCTAGTCATGTCCCGTAGAGTCAATCAACAATGGGCAGATACAATCAAGGACTCGCCGAAGCTTTTCGGTATCTCGAAATTCCGCAGACCGATCTCAGCGCCTTCGAGTCCAAGCAGTGTGGTCACTGTCACCATGAATCCCAAATTCCCTAGGAAGACCAATGAGCCACCACACGAGGCATTACAGCAAGTCAAGAAAGAGAGCCTCAACAAGCGTAGTCATACCGTCATCGACCATAAGGCCCTGTTTGAAATGGATTCTCTGTCGCGACTCGAGCTCATATCACAACCACCAATCCAAGTCCTCACTTTCGGGTGGGTCTTTGCGGGAGTTAATACGACAACTGGAAGTGTTACATGGTTCAAAGGGACTCTCCAAAACTTCGGACAAGGCGCGACGTTGGGGATGCTGGCGGATAAGCTTCAGTATTTCTTCGAAAAGGCGAGCGAACATCCGCTGACGCCGCCTGGGTATCAATTGGTCGACTATGTGTGGATGGACCTTGATGATGCTGAGATGGATGAAACTTGTTAGAAGAAAGGTATGGAGACTGAGTTGAGTCGGCTGAGACTGTAGCGCATGGCAGTGGCGAGACAGTGCATCTGTCGCAAGGATCCAGCATCGACATGGGCGTAAGACACGGATTTGTTGTAGGAATTGGTCCAGTCAGCCTTGGTCATGAGAGTCATTCATCATCATGATACACCTCCGAACCCAGATCATCCTATTCTTGCTCTACACTCTTGAGCACAATATCAACCATCTCCTCACTTAACCCCAAATAATTTCCCGGATCACACAACCTCTCCAACTCCCCATCCTCCAGTCCGACCCTCTTGATCTCCTCATCCTCCTTCAACAACTCCAACAAACTCTTCCCCTCAACCTGCGCCCTTCGACAAAGCCCATAAACCACATCATGCGCATACTGTCGCCCAATCTGCTTCCCCAAACCCATCATAACAGCCTCACTCACAATCGCACCTTTACTCAACTCCAAATTCCTCCTCATACCTTCCTCATCAACCTCCAAACCTTCCAACAAATACTTCGTCTGCTCCAAACACGCCATACTCAGACAACATATCTGCGGCAACATAATCCACTCAATCTCCCACGGCCCCGTACTCCTCTCAAAATCCGCAACTATAGCCTCAACCATCCCCGTACTCATTTGTCGAACACTGGAGGCCATGGCACAAATATACGCACTTCCAATCGGGTTACGTTTCTGTGGCATTGTAGAAGATGAGCCGCGATGGGGAACATAAGGTTCTCGTGCTTCGCCTACTTCGAGTTGCATCATGAGTTTAAGATCTGTGGCGAATTTGGCACAGGTGGAAGTCAGAAGGGAGAAGAATGTTGAGATTTCGGCGAAGTTATCTCGTTCCGTGTGCCAGGCTATTGTGGGTACTGAGAGGCCGATTTCTTCTGCGAGGAGGCGTTGACATTCTAGGGCTAAGGGTTGGGGGAGAGAGCTAGGATCTGGCGGGTCATGAGAGGTTTCTGGTGTTATTGTGGCGAGAGTTCCTGCTGCACCGGAGAATTCGCAGACGAGGAGACGTGGGCGGAGCTCGTTGAGACGTTGTTTGTGGCGTTGGAATTGGGAGAGGAGGCGTGCCATTTTGAAGCCGAAGGACATGGGAACGGCTTGTTGGAGGTTGGAGCGTGCGGCCATTGGCGTTGAGCGATGTTTCTGGCATAGCTTGACCAGCGCTGCTATTATGCCATCGAGGACCTTTTCAACGAGCTTGATAGTGTCTCGCAGCTGTAGGACAGTCGCTGTATCAGTCAGATCTTGAGTCGTTGTGCCCCAATGGATCCACTCCCCAAGCCTATCTTCAACAGCATTGGTCTTCTTGACCAATTGCTGTACCATTGGTAATACTGGGTAGCCTATCAATTCGGTCTGCTTCCGTAGCTCGTCAAAGTCCAGATTATCTAAAGTGCAATGCCTCACGATCTCGTCACATGCTTTTTGAGGGATGATCCCAAGTTTTGCTTGTGCTTTGGCAAGCGCTGCTTCAAATTCGAGGTAGTAAGACGTTCTTTGCCTATCCGACCATATGTTGGAAACCTCTGGAGTTGAGAAGACGTTGCCAAAGATTTGAGAATCAATGATCGTCGCCATGATGATTGCAATTGCTCTCGAGGCGGGAAATGTGCTCAATTCTTCCAAACCAAATTCTATTCGGGTTTGTGATTCTTCCGGTGTGAAGTCTTGCCAGAGGGTATGGCTGATAATGCTTAGAATCCGTGAAGTTGATTGTCGATGGAAAGTGATGCCCAAATCCTTGAGCAGCAGCTTCGCCGATGTCGGCAAGACTCACAGCGGTTGCCGCAGAGGTGCAGTCTATTGTACTAATACAACACATGCAACGTGGATATCATGATAGACACGGCAGACAAGGCTCGATACAATTCATATCATTTCTTCGGGACAAGAGGTCACATCAAGCACCATGTACGATCTGATGTGCACACAACATGCTTGCCGGGTCGTTCAATGTCAGCATATGATTCTGGTCTATCGATCGAGTACGAAACGCATGTATGAAATGCTGTTCGCTCGCTTCTTTGCAAGCGCATCTTCATGACTCCAGCAGAACCTGCTTTCACCTCTTGTTTTCCTTGTTCTTCACTCTACGTAGAGCCAGCCATAGAACTGGACTCCTCGCTTCCTGTCTCTGGAAACTGCTTCCAAACTGCACCGACAAGGGTATCATCTCTCCTCTCCTGTTCCAACCTTTCCATACTCCGTCGCGATTGAATTGTGGTTTTGCTAATAGTATCGTGCTTCTTGAAAGCGATCGAGTCTTTGATGATAGCCTGCGCTCGTGCAGCATCGACGGCGCCGTGCATGTTCAATTCAGACGTGAGCTTGTCATCGACTAACCACGATTCCGGAACATCGAGGTCTTGAAGAGCATCAACGATCTCGTCATGATACTCCTCTGCTTTGGTCGCTAGCAGATAGGCTTGCACAACGATCTGCAAGTCATCTGGGAACAGATCAGCTATCCTCTGCGCCGCAGAAAGGCCATCTTGAAGCTCTCCACTTCGCTGCTCGTAGCCATCAACGAGAAGAGTAGAGTTGAAGTATGCAAGACCCGCAATTTCGATTTCTGCCAGCGTTACACTAGCGTAGGCCGGCGAATATATCCTTCCGTATGCTAAGAATTCAAGAGGGTAGCGCGAAAAGGTTCCGCGAACGATCGACTTCATATCAGAAGTGTGAAGAATGACAGCATCTTCGGTCAGCTTGTTTGTATCAAGAATACTGATGTACATCTTGTGGTCGGGATGTCGTCTGGCCGGGTCTCGAGCGGTCGACAAGACGTGACAGAGAGATTGTGACCACGACGAGAAATAGGTTGGTCTGTCCTTTCCCATGGTGAGATGCTCCGACGATACTCTGTTAAGGTCATCGCAAGTGCGGTCGTAGAAGGTCAAGCTGTCTTGATCGCTGTCGTTATAGAATGCTGACGGTGTGATTGCCGTCTCTGTATTCAACGCTGCGTTGCCTCCGGACCGATTTGACCACGATCTGAACAGGAATCGTGGTGTCCTGGCTAGAGCTTCCTTGACCTTTTGGTGATCTGGTTTCAAGTCCGAGCTTTTCATGAGCTGTGGTCTGCATTTCGCGCTTTGCGGTTGCGAGAAGACATTTTATGTCACCTGGCTCTTTCATCAACGACGTCTGCAGAGGATCCAAGACATAGCCAGAAGGCGATGCTTCCATCTTGACGTGTCCAGAACCATCAACGTCCAAATAACTGCACACGACTGCCTGAAGGCGGCTGGTTTTTGACGTTATTCAATTCAGCATCTCATGTCTCAGGTTCTAGGTTACCATAATACGGTGTCTTCCACACCATTGTGATACACTACAATTCATCCCAATGAATAACCTGAAGCAATATGCGAACACCCTGCCTGCACACATGATATTTTTTCTCATGCCGGAAAAAGAACCTGCCAAGGCGCCGTTTTGAAAGCTCTTCTTTTGAATCATTGCTGCGTATTAAACGACCAGGGTCGCGCCGGTGCCTGGTGTCTCGTTTGTGCTTAGAAGCTGTATCGTGCCAGACAATGCTGTGGGCACTTCTTCTGTGGTTGGTCACCAGATCGATGTACCTGCTGCCGGAATGCTTTCAAGGAGCGATGCATATCAGCAGCAGTGCTGTATAGCGGTCGTCACGTTGAAGCTTCGTGAAGCTATCCAAGTGCCAAGTGGGCCGGGCCATCATTCGCATCGGCCGGCATATCTAGAAGTCTGGGAACATCTTTCCGTGTCTGCAAGTGTGTTAATAGTCAAGATCGTTACCACTAAAGGACAGTTGCAAACTTACGGATCTTCACCAGTCTGCCCATATGCTTCGGCTTCCTCGGGGTACTTGTCGAATAGAGAAGCATCACCAGCGCCTCCTCTCACAGGTGGCACGTATGGCGCATCGATGTCCTTCTTCGATAGTCTCTCCCAAGTGACTTCCGCAAACCACGCATGGTTCATGACATCTCTGCTGCCGCCGTGCAAGTTGCCCAATCGCTTCGTCAAATCGGCAGTAATAAGCTTCGAAAGCAGGTCCTGTGCATCCGGATGAATGTAAGGTGGATACTTGACTCGGCCTTTCAGAATGTTTTCGTAGATCTTTAGCGGTGAACCTGAATCCCAGAATGGCGTGAAACCTGCCAACATTTCGAAGATCAGGATGCCAAGACTCCACCTATGCTGTGTTAGTCGCTCGGTCCCGAAAGAAGATACTAGTGTCTCTCACCAATCAACACTCTTGTTGTAGCCTTTGCTGCTCACAACTTCTGGTGCCAGATAGTCGGGCGTGCCGCACAGCGTCCATGTGATATCGGGAACCTCTTTCGCGAAGCCGAAATCGGTAATCTTGATGTGGCCGTGTCGGTCCAGAAGTAGATTCTCAGGCTTCAGATCGCGATAGATGATGTTCATGCTGTGCAAATAGTCAAGTGCAAGCGTGACTTCTGCGGCATAAAACTTAGCGACGGGGTTTGGGAAGCGCTGATATCAATCGAAATTAGCTCGTCTTCCGTATCATTCCAGTCCAGCAATCTTACCTGAGATTTCCTCAACAGACTGAAAAGCTCTCCGCCTTCAATAAAGTCCATGACCATGTACAGATTCTTGGAATCCTGCCATGTGCCCCAAAGAGTGATCAGGAAGGGATGTCTGCACCTTTGCAACATTTTGCGCTCGTCGTTTGTGTGCTCCACCTGCTTCATCTTGACCACCTGTGCTTTTTTGAGCACCTTCACGGCATAGAAGCGCTGATTGTGCTTGCTCTGCACGAGATGTACTCTGCCGAACGATCCCGTACCCAGCGTTCGTGATATCTGGAAATCGGCGAGAGTGTATTTGCCCTTGGTCTCTCGCAACGGGTTGGTCGTCGGCTTCGGCGCAGGCGCATTGATCTGCGGCACATTGGCATCGCTCATGTTATGCTGCGAGTAGGCGGAGTCATGTTGCGACCCGGTGTAGCCCGGTTGGTTGATGAGGTTTTGTATACTGGGTTGCACTTGTGTGCCCATGCTTTGATCTTTGGAGGTTGATGGGACAGCTGTGGAGGTCTGCTGGGGCGTATCGGCCACTTGCGAAGGTTGCGTTTGCTGTGTCTGCGACTCAGGCTCGGCGAAGAGGTTGCTAGTCTTGCTAAGCGTGGGCGTAATTGGTGATCCGCCTTTGTCTAAGGTCGGTGATGTAGGTCCTTCGGACCCCTGCGAAGAGTCCTTGGTGCGCTTCTTCTTGAGGAATCCGAGCGACGGCATTACAGAGGTGTCGGTGCTTCCTTTCCGCTTCCGTGGAACGCAGGGATCGTGGGCGAGCTGGCTGCTGCTGGAAGCCAATTTCCTAGCCTTGAGCTCGCAGTGCAGTCGAGGCTGCAATAATGTCACGAATCTGCTGTTGTCGGAAGAATAGGCGGAGTCGTAGGAACTCGAAGGTGTCGCGGCGCAACGGTTGGCGGTTGGGTGTTTAGGAATTGGAGGGTGGTAAGAGGAGCAGCTCGGCCCAATAGCTGGCTGCCCAATGGCTCAGCCGGCAGCAGGCGTGAAGAGTGCAATGCTACAAAACGCTGCAGCTGTGCGTGTGTTGTGATAATGCGCCCGTGACCGCACAGGTCGTATGCCAGTGCCAGACAAAGAGAGAGCCGGCTACGCACGCGGGAGCTGCTTTGCTGTGCTGCTGTTACGCAAACAGAGGTGGGAGGAATGTGGCTAGCGCAGCGCAGTCGTCCGAGATGTCGTCAATGCTACCGTCCGATGCGTGAGGAGTCTCGTCGCTGTGTCTCTCACTCAACCACTGTCTCGCAGCCTGTCTCTGCTAGTAAGCCTGATTCCACGTGCTGATAGCGGTTGTCAGTGTAGAGAGGGACATCTGGCTAGCGACGAAGGAGTTAGAGGAGCTGATAGCACGAAGGATAATAGGCCCGATGCTGCGAAGCTCTCCAGAATCGCTGGAGCGGGGATCGCGTTTCCGTGTGAGATGGCTGGGTGATCAGCCGTAGGACTAGAACCAGTGACCTCAGGCACATATAAAAAGCATGGCTATTGAGGTTGACGGACACGAGACAATGTATATAAGACCAGCTGCTCTCAAGCACTAGATGTCTTAGAACTTCGCTATTTCTGTAGATCTACTGGACATATCTTAGATGTGGCATCGAGATATATCGATACGCACTTCTCTCCGCGGGCCAATGGCGGTCCGAGCACAAGGACTGAGACCAGCAGCCCATGACCATCACCGGCAACCGAAGGCATACGCTGGACGTGCCATTCTCATCATAAGAACAGCAGCTTGACCACGTGTCGTCGCGCTGGAAACTACGGACATATCCTCAATAGTCCGCTTTTGCACTACAGCTTACTCTCCTTCTTATCCCGATTCTCCTGGGCCTTCTTGATCAGCGCGTACATCGTCTGTAATCTCGGCATCTCAAGACCCTTCTCTCTTGCGATTCTGATCGGGTTTCCAAGGATGACTTCTAGCTCCATCTTCGTGCCTTTCACCCAGTCTCCCCACATGCTGGGTTTACTGCCACTACTATTCCTTCTTGTCGAGTTCAAGATCTGCTCTGCCGAAGCGAGTTTGGGTGGGAGAGGCTTTCCAAGCACTCTCGGTGCCGTGTCCAAGACTTCATTGATGATTCCGGTCAAGTGAATACTGAGCTCGGGATCTGTAGACATTTCCTGATTGCCGCAGCCGCCGGAGAGTACTGAGGAAGGATTCATAGCGGCATTGATTGCGATCTTGTGCCAGCGGACGAACTGAAGTCCTGCATGGTCGTACTCTTCTGCATCTGCGATTCCAGCCTCTTGGAGAAGCTTCACAATCTGGGAGTTGCTCCGATTCGCAGTGTCATCAGTTGTCTGAGAGCCAGAGCCGCCTTGATCGAGATGAGGCAGGTAAGGTCCAATGGATATCCTCGTCCATCGATTGTGCTTAATAATGCCATGTTCAGGCTGTGCAGCACTTGCAATGGTGACTGCGCTGAGAATGGATGCTTGTGGGAAACGCCTGGCATACGGTTCTTCGACGCCTAGGCCATTTTGTACGAGGACAATAGATGTGCCATCCGCTACTAGTCCTTCGAGAAGGGCCGAGTCATCGCTGACATCCGGTAAGGCTTTAGTCGCAACAAGCAGATAATCCCATTTTACGTTCGCTTTTCGTGCTTCATCTGGTGACGAAAATGTGTATTCTGGGCGAAAGATCTGCTCGCCATATTTGGGCGAGCTTACTTTGAAACCATTTGCCTTCACGGCTTTGAAGTTCGATCGGCAGAGAGCTGAGACGAGTGTGTTGGACGCAGTGGCAAGTCTTGACCCGTAGAAGGCTCCTATCGCGCCAGCTCCGACTATCAGTATTCGTGTAGGCATCGAAGGGAAATGTTGTGATAGTGATGGGAATTGTCGCAGGTGCAGGCAAAGCTCGCCTTCAAATGAGGGCTGCCTCGGCTGAATCGGCTGGTGCGGAGCCAATCTTGCTAACGACTACTGCTTTAACAGCAATGCAGTAGTGCAGCACTCAGCAGGCCTACGATGCAGGTACACAACATAGAATTGGAAATACGTATTCAATGCAGAATCGCTTCAGAACTTCAGATCGCATCAACGCCATCCATGCTCCTTGGGTATCAGCGAACGACGACCTATGCAACAATGCTCCTCCACACTCAATCCAAAAGCTGCGTCAATCATTTGCGCTTCTTGGATTTGGTGTTTCCTTTCCATGCATTGACAAATTGGATCTTCTCCTCCAGACCTAAGCCGAGGGTTTTGACTCTTCCAAGGCGAGATAGCTCCTCAGCAATCAAGTCCAACGCTCTCTGTTCAGCTTCTGTCGGCTGTGCAACATCAGATACCTTTCCATTCTCCTCCGATTGCAAGCTATCAAAGAAGTTAGTATCGTAAGCATTCTTCTGCTGTCGGCCTCGTGCTTCCCTGCTGGCGAGCTCTGAAGTCTGTGCTTTCTGTGCTTCGGTCATGGTTAAGGCATGGCCAACCCGCACACGAATGCAATGGGTCTGCCTCGAACACAATTTCCACAAGAATCTTGGTGCTTCGATCCACCCAGGGATTGGCGTGACCACATCAGATGGGGTGTACTTCAATGAGATAGGTGTGACACGAGTGTCTCGTCCTGCAGAGAGGAGCGATGGGGACAATCGAAGCACACCACGTCCATTACTCGTTGTAGTCTCGGGAAACACTATGATGATCCGGTTGGGGCTGGCTCTCGACAGCTCAGCGAGATCGACCAAATCAGTCTCCGGCCCTGGAAAGCAGAAACATGATGCCACTGCACTTTCCAATGAAAGCTGTTTGACCTTGCGAGAATTTGGAAAGCTTTGCGTGAAAATTGGATCAAATATGGCAGCAAGGTAGAGGATGTCCAGAGGTGATGAGTAGGATGCGGCAATGATCGATCCAGGACCAGGTAGTTTCTGAATCGCTTTTCCGAGAGAGCTGGACCACAGTCAACATATGTTGCAAAAGGAGCGACGAAGTGAAATTCCTTCTTACCCTCTTTGCACTCCATCAACGCGGACATCAACCCACCACACCCCAGGGATACCCAGAATGCACCACAAATTGCCTTTCCGGAGAGCACCTCCGGCAGGCATCCATTGGACGAGAAAGATCCATACTGCCCAAGCAAAGATCAAGAAGGGTATTCGTAGAGAGAAGAGGAACTGCGCACGTCTGATGAGCGTCGTCGAATATGGCTGCGAGGGATACACATACAAGATGATAGGGCGCCAAGAGAGGACTGCTATCAGGCGGCGCAATTGGGAAGAAAGGCGCAATGCCAGATCCTGACTCGTCAGCTTATGCAGGAGAGCAAAGTACTCCATATGTACCTTTATCCCTGTACTGTCCGTACTTTTCCATAACTCGGCCGTTAGATGTTCATAGATGCGTGACTGCGCAATACGTCTGAGTGGTGTCAGAAAACGAAAGCGGGCGAGAGGATGAAAGCACAGTTCCGGCGCGAAAGGTGAGAGAGTAAGAACTGCTGCACGAAAAAAGATCGTGGACACGTGCTGCGATAATCAGATGAAGAGGACACGGCAGATGCCTGCGATAGAGTCCCCTGTCTTCGCAGCAGAGTATCGAGGCGAGTGGAAGAAAGCGAAATTGAGTTGCATGTGAAAGATGACGTCCGGGCCCACGAGTTGACGATTTGAGCTTTGGGTGAGAGTTTCGCTTTCGCTGAGCTGCGACAGGGTCCGTTCCGGCAGCAACGGCCGCTTGGGCCTTTTGTAAACAACACAGGGATCTTCTCCGACGACGCGCGAGCAAAAGACGCCAACGCCAGCGACGCCGACGCCGACTAGCAAGCATTGTGAGGCTTCCACTGCCACTGCCATGAGCGGGCCTCTGATCATCACCTACACTCTGGCGTGACGGTCTCGAAGGTCCAGCGCACAGCAATTCCATTTCACCATGGAACGCCCGCAGTCGCAGTTGGAAAATGTGCGGCCCTCAGGACTCAAGCCGCCGTCACGACTCCCGGCATTGAGTGGGAACAATAATGCCAGCCGGACACTGCAGGAGACGACCAGCAGCGACTTGAACGCGCGCACTGCCAGCGGGAATGGAAACGGCCCAGCCGCTGCGCCGACAAATGGCTATGGCATCGTGCCCAGCAAGCACAAAGTCTACGGCTGTATGTGTGGAAAGCAGTCTGCGCGTGAGACTCGGCATTGTATTGACTGTGTACCTTTTGCAGTACCGGAACCGCCTACGAAGCGTAAAACGCTCGCAGAACGCGCCGCTGAGCCTGTTCGGTCGCATATCCCGAGCAAGTCGAGTATCTCAAGCGGCTTCGGCTCGCGTCCCAAGACGAATATTGATTACTACCGAAATCCTGCGAACACAGCCATCTCCAGCAGCACGAGTGGCATTCGACCGAACAGCAGACAAGCCAATGGTGTGCCTCGATATCCCGCGCCTCGCGCGGTCAAGAGCTCTCTCAATCTACAGGCACAAGCCCAGCATGACGATCAGGAATCCGAAGGGGAGACCAGTGTCACGGGCAGACGAGATGGTACGCCAGTTCTCTCTTTCAATCACAATGCCACATCCAATGGCAACAGCCTGCAGATTCGCAAGACACGTACCCAATCCAACCTACGTCAACAAAATTCTATGCAGTCCCAGTCTGCGAGTGCCAGGTCTCAACACCCAAGCACCACAATTGCGAGCGAGTATCGTGACAGCTCGGGCAGCTCAGCCCAGTCTTCACGTCAGAGCTCCAACTCTTCTTCTTCTACCTCTACTGCACCTGCACAGCAAGACACAACGCAACCAGGAGGGCCTGTCGGTGCCAGCAAACCCTCCCGTGAAGTATCACTCAGCACGGCTTTCGCTGGGCTGTCCCTCACCCCGCGGCTCACCAGTATCTCAAGGCACAGACCTTCTCTTGAGAGTATCAAGGAAGAGAAGTCGCCCTCGAAGATACCAAAGTTTGCATGCGCCCCTCAAGCCTCCCTCCGTCACACTCAGTCTGCACAAGTGCTTCGAACACCGTCGCCACTCAAGCAGAAGCCATCAATGGCTGGCTTGAGGACGCCAGTGTCGAACACGAGGCATAAAGAGATTATGCCTGTTTTCCTGACCAAAGAAGCGCTTACACCAGTCGCAGCATTCGATACCAACGTACGACTCGATAGTATGGAGAAGATGTTTAACTCGCTGAAGAGCGACATGGCGAAAGCGAACGATTCGAAAGAAGCGATAGAAACGTCCCTAGAATTGTACAAGACACAAGCAGCTGAATTGCAAGCTGAAAAGCGAGACTTGGCCTCCCAATGCAAGAGTCTCTCCTCCGACCTCGAACGAGCGCGAACTGAGCTGCACACAACTTCTACTGATCTGCGACAAGTGCGGCGAGACCACGAACGCGAGTTGCACGACCTCGAGCGTAAGCATGACAAGGAGCTCTCAGATTTGCGGTTGAAGCAAGAACGAGAGGAGAGTCGCGTGGAGAGGGAACGCGAGAAAGAAGCAGATCGATTAAGCAGGGAGATGGAGGAAGCAAAGAGCGCATGGGAGAAGGAGAAAGATCGCGAGATTTCTGACATGACTACTCAGCATTGGGACGAAATGGACCAAATAAAAACGGCGCACGAGAAAGAACTATCGGACCTGCGAGCCAAAGTGCACGAGCTTGAAGAGGCGGGTGAAAGTCGAGCAACAGAGTCAGCTTCTGAAGTGCAACTCTTGAGAGACACAGTGGCCAGCACTCAAAGCCAATTGGATGCAAGCAGTGCCACAATTGCCAGCTTGAGGAGTAGGATCACCACATTTGAGGCCAGAATTTCAACGCTGGAGCAAGAGAAGAACTCCCTGATTTCGAAGGCCCATTTCTTGGAAGGAAACCAGGAAGCGCAAAGTCAGGAGTTCACTGTCATGCAGCAAAAGATGGAGGAAGCAATTGCAGTCAAGGAGGCCACCGTTGAGACTTTGCGCAAAGAAGAAGCCCTGCGAAGAAAGTTGAATGCCATGATTCTCGAGTTGAGAGGAAATATTCGCGTGTTTGTGCGAACACGACCACTTCTGAATGGAGAGGACGATCCTGCCAAAGTCGAATACCTCGACCAAGACTCTCTAGAGGGTTGCAAGGAGATGGTTGTGCATGCGCCCACCACGCAGACAGCAACTGGGAAGCAGAGGAACGAGAAGCACCAGTACGACTTTGATCGAGTCTTCACACCCGGCACACCAAACCCAACGGTCTTCGAAGAATGCAGAGATCTGATACAATCTGTGGTCGATGGATACAATGTCAGCATCCTGTCTTACGGCCAGACTGGTAGCGGAAAGACGTACGGTATGACAGGCCCGGAAGGTATCATTCCATCTTCGATCAGGATGCTTCTCTCCGAGATGGGCCGTCTCAAAGAGAAGGGCTGGGAGTACGCTGTTGAAGCCAACTTCGTGGAGGTATACAACGAGACCTTGAACGATTTGCTTGGCGACGCCAAGACCTGGGATGATACCGACGACCTAGGCGCAAGTGTTCGGGGCAAGAAGAAAGAGAAGCACGAAATTCATCATGATGCAGCCACCGGAAAGACAACTGTAACCAATCTGACCACAATTGGTCTGTGGCCGCCGCCGAATGACGATGGAAACTGGCCGCCTCCAGCTCCAGTGGACACAGATGGCGAAGATGGCGAACAGGCAGTATCATATACCGAGAAGGCCGTTACCAACCTCCTCGACACTGCGGCCAAGAATCGTCGTGTGGCCGCTACGAAAGCCAATGAGCGCTCGTCTCGAAGTCACAGCATCTTCATGCTCACCTTGAAGGGATCTTGCCCGGCCTCGGGAGAGCACAGTGAAGGCGTGTTGAACCTCGTTGATCTGGCAGGTTCAGAACGATTAAAGCAGTCAGGCGCCGAAGGCAGCCGGATGAAGGAGACTCAAGCCATCAACAAGTCCTTGTCCAGTCTTGGTGATGTTATTGCGGCGCTTGGGAACAAGAGCGGCAACAGCGAGGCTCACGTTCCCTACAGAAACTCGAAGGTAAGACCTCGCTCATCACTCCTACGTAAGTTGAGTACTGACTCTTATCACAGTTGACATACCTGTTGCAATCATCTCTTGGAGGCACCACCGCCGGCAAATCGTCACGAACATTAATGTTGTTGCATCTCAGCCCATTGCAGGCTCATTGGCAGGAAAGCAGGAGCAGTCTGTTGTTCGGAAGCAAGGTGCATGGCACCCACATTGGAACAGCGAAGAAACGATAATGAAAAGGGCTACCTTGGCCTGTCACGATGAAAGTTGGGACATACGCTGGCGTTCTCTTGGAAGAATCCTTGGCATGCCTGATAAGAGCGCCTTAGGATTGATTGTTGATACCACTTTATTGAGCATTTTGCTTCTTCCTGATTCTGCATGGCAGGAATCCACCGCATCGCAAGTTAAGAAGAGACTGTCCGGCTCAAACGGATGAGTACAATACTCTTTGTACACTCGATACAGTATCCAAAAGTGTTACAGCCCCCAGAGATCTTCACTGTTCTGCAATCGCAGAATTGGTTCGATCGGTTCGCACGTGGTGCTAGCACCAATCGCATCTTCTGTTCATTGCCGGTGGTAGCTGACGCGCGGCGCAGTTCATGCCGCTTGACGTAGCGAGGCTGAGTGACAAGCAACACCAAGCTCTTCACGGGGAGGCTTGGCTTGTCGATCGTCAATGCTGGCAAGGTGAAGGTGCTATCTTGAGAGGGAAGGTGTTATTTTAAAGGCAGGAGTAGTCTTGGCTGCTGCTGTGCTATAGCACATTGATGTACATGAACTTCCAGCAACTTCAAACGTCTTTCAGCAACCTTCAGAATAAGTTGCAGCTACCGGGACTTTCAGACCTACAAGAACTCCAACAGGATCCCATCAATCATGTCGCAACCAGACTCAAAAACTACAGACACCACATCCCTAGCAACAACCCTCGTAAACGATCAAGAACAACCACAACCACAAGAACAACCAAAACGTCAAAGCTGGCTCCGTCGCCATCTCCCAGGAGGCTCATCCAAATCCCACGAATCCAAAGAAAAGGGAAAGAAAGACTCAATTTCCGACTCAGGACCCTTTATCTTCGCCTTCGACCCAGCCCAGGGTAAGGAAGTCTTACAAAAGAATCCTCATTGGCCGAATGAAGATACCTGGAAACGTGAAGAAGAAACGAAAGGACAATGGGCGATGGGCGGTGAGATGGGACAACAGAATCAAGACTTTGGGGGAACTGTTGGGTAAACGTTGATGATTGCGAAATGTTGGTTGATTTCCCAAAGTTGTGTTTGGTGAATGACTGTTTTACATTCATACCTAGTAGTGTGTCATTTCCTGTCGTGATATTCTATACTGTAATGCAGCTTCGCATTCGTAGCCTCTTGATTTCTTTTTCTGACCAAGAGAGTCTTCTTTCTTGCTTTTCATCATGGTGACAACCACAACCAAGAAAGTTCAACAATGCTCCAAACGCCTCGCTACCTATTCATTGCTTTCTTCAAGCGATGTGCTTCGATCAGTTGACGTTGTATGAACTGCCGCCGTTGCCATCACTAGTGTATGCATCGTCGTCGCTCTCCATTTCGTCGTCGGTCTCAATCTCGATAGATTGAGTTGCGTTCGTGATGATGGGAACAGTGGGTTCGCGCTGCCACTGTGGCAGAATCTGCGCCATCCGGTCGAGCATCTGCATGACGGCATGAGTCTCATCGTACTCCATTCGAAGAGCAACCGTGACCGTCTTTTTCACATCGGGATCCTCGCTCGCAAGACGAGCCTTGACCTCCACGCGCAAGGCACGCAAGTAGTGCTCGACGTGCTGCAAGGCACGAATCGCACTCTCGTAACGGTTCCGCATCTTACGCTCCATGAACGCGTTCTCCAGTATTGGCCAGTGGCTCTTGACAAGCTTTCGTGCCTGCTCCGGGCGGACACCCATCCTATCCAGCTCGTCAAAGTTCTTGCCGAAAGTCTGCTGCTTGAAAATGTCTTCTCCGAGCCACTTTTGGGTCTGATCGCGGATTGTTGGTGCCTTGTTGAGCAGGTACTTCATGAGCCAGATGTCCATGGTGGAGACGACATTTATCGGAATCATCTCGAACGCGTCGTGTATCACCTGAAGGAATTCGCCTTCGCAATTGTCCCACTGAAGTAGCACTTGGACGAGCTTCTGCCACACGCCACGTACAGATTCCTGGTCTTCTGAATGGCAACAAAAGTTGAGGACGAGATGCAATACTGATGGCAATGAGTCTTCCTCATCCTCAATGTGCTTCAAAAGTGCACTCTCCAAAATCCCGTGCAACTCTGCATCTGCTTTGTTCGACATCAGGTACCCGAGAAGCTTGCCGGGCGACGACTCGGTCCAGCCATTGATGGTGTCGGCAAGGCCGCTTGTCCGTATCCAAAACGGAACTTTGGGCGATCCCTTGATCACAGCACCGTTAAGCAAAGCTTCCACTTCATTGTCCCGGAGAAGCACGCCATTGTCGCTGGTCTTCCGCTGGCCGCTGTCCGGCGTGGCCTGATCCAGGCAAGTGATGTCGACACAGTCCTTGAGCATCGCGAGTATGAAGTCGTATGGTGCTGCAACTCCTGCGTATCTTTTTCTGAACCAGTCGCTGAACTTTGGGTACTTTCTCTTGCCCGGCAGAGTCCAAGGCACCTCCAGTAGTCCAACAGCCCAGGAGAAGTATCCGTCTTCCAAGATCGAGATGGCCTCTTCGCGCCCCAGGCGTGCCAATCCGGCCACGAACTTGAGGTAGTCCTCCAGATATATGTGACCAAGAATATAGCCCGGAGCAAATGGAACCGAAAGCGCTTGTCTTAAGCAAGTAAAGATCTCGGCATAATGCGAGAGATCTTGCTCGCGAAGGATGACCACGCATTTCAGGATGAAGTCTACCATTCGAGATCGCACGTCCTTGTTGTCGTTATACATGACCATGAGGAGCCAGTTTGGGTCTTGACAGAGTTCATCCAAGAGGTGTCTCGCAAAACTCGGCTCCTGTGACATAAGCGCGCTAAGAGACGTCGTGCAGAAACTCGTCTTCTTGATGGGAGTTGGATCGCAAACGGCGAATCGTCCCAAGTAACCCATGAAGACTCTACTCATCGACTTGACCAGGCCGTTCGCGGACTCGGTGTTGGCGTGCTCACTCGAAGTGCTTGTAGGTGTCTCGCCGCTCTCTGGGCTCTCGCTTGATGGAGCTGGAGGTGGGTTGCGATATATCTTATACGTCTCCAGCAGCCACTTCGCGAACATGTGGAATTCGTCATCAAAAAGCTGCGCCAGACTGTGTCTCCAAGTATTGTTCTCATGAATTGCGCGCTTCACCAGCTGGGGAGTGTTCACCTTAGCAGGTATAAGGAGCTTTGACACAGGATCCAAGGTAGGCCCAACTTCAGTCAACTGTTCCTCCAGGGATGCTTTCCGCTGGTAGAAAAGCACATACGCGTTGTCAACGCGCTCGTTCCCGTTTGAATAACGTGTGCCCCCGAAGCACTCACGCTGAACTTCGTCAATACCTTCAACGCAGGTGGTGGCGGAGCGGTCCTCGAGCTTGACCCAGACACGTGAGCAAGGATCTGAGGTATTTCGCAGCAAGGTATATGACCAGTAGTGACCGAGTTGGAGTGTGCCCTGATGTACAATGACCCCGACCAGCTCGAAGATGTCTTCCTGCATCGGAGCTGCCGGATCGTCGAGATGGGCACGGCAGTAGTGCGACATGTCGATAGTCTGAGGGAACACAAATCGGTCATTGACCTTACCCTCGGTGCCCAACATTGCCTCAAAGGTAAAGCGCTTTAGGCAGAATGTGAGGTTGTCGGGCATTTCCTCTGGGCATGATCGTCTCATGGCGTTGACTAGACGTCCTCCGTTGGTCTCATCGCACTTGGAGCACTTGTATTGGTTGGCACCTTCCATCGGCTCACCCTGCACAAACTCCTGCAGACTCTCATGGAGACTGCTCTTGTTCTTTACCACGATTGGCAGATCGACAAATGGCTCCGTTCTGGGAGAGATATGGCCGCATTCACCTTTGATTTGCGTGATCAGCTTGCCAGTGTAGAATTGCCCCAGTGCCAATCTCGACTGGTCGTCAGGCATGTTAGATTCCAGGCGACTCAGGAAGTCTGCATAGAATCCATGGACATCTTCCTGGCTATCAGTCTGGATTCCGAGCACTTTGGCAAGTTCAGTAGTGTCCATCGCCAGATCCGCAGAATCCTGCATTCGAGCAAAGAGATCCTGCACGTAACGAAGAAGCTCTTGCTTTTCTGCGTTGACAATCGGGATCCGGAACAAGAACCGGCGGAAATGAACATTGGCGAAGAGCTGTTGCAAAAGCGAGTTCATGTAGCAAGTCATGCCGAGGTTGGTCAGACCACTGCAATCAGTGGCCGTGCGAGTCCATTGCGAACGGCCAGGATACTTGTTACACGGATTGTTAGGTAGTGTGCGAAGAGGTCCGATGGTGGCTTCAAGCAGGCTTGCGAAATCGTCTCGGTTCTCGCAGGTCAGCCTCACAAGCTTCAGCACGTGAGCACGGGTGTCTGGATGTACCAGAGGAGGAGTGCTGCTTCCATTCTGTGCTGGGAAGAGTAAATTGGCGTAAAGTCTTGCGCAAAGTCCAGACAGGTTGATGGGCTTCTTGAAGCTCTTCAGAGTGCTCACAGCTTCAGTCAGAAGCTGCACGAGCCCAGCCATGACCGTGTCCAGTACAGGAAAGTCAACATTCTCAGAATGATGATATTCCCAAAGCATAGTGACAAGAGATGTTGTAAGATCGCGAGCTTTCGCTTCATCATCGGCCAGGGCTTGATTTTGAAGCAGAAGATCCTTGGTCATCTCGAAGTACAGCTCAGCCCGGTCAGGTCTCGTGAGTGCAGTCTGCATTTGCTTCAGAACGGTCTGGAAGAAGAAGTCGGCAATCTCTCCTGGCGACGCTGAGTCTTTGCAAAAGTTGTCGATCATGGTCATGATTGTAGTCGCCAGACCAGCATCTTGATCGAAAATGAGCCTAGCATGAAGATCGTCGATTCGGCTATCATTCATGAAGTGAGGCCAAGCTGATGGTTGTCGGCGCAGGACTTGTTGCAAGAGCTTGAAACCACGTTCAGTCAGGAGTCGGCGTGCCGTCAAGTCCTCGATCGGCCGCTCGGTAGCCTCGTAGCACAGGGCAATGATGCGTGATATGAGTTGAGCTGGGCATTCGATGAATGTCGAAGCATTGGATTCCGATGGACGCTCTGAACGAGGGTTAGCCAAGATCTTGGAGTTCATGAGAGGACTTTGCTTACCCTGCAAGAAAGCTGTGAGAAAGTCCATGCACCGAAGGTGCAGATCCAGCTCCATCGGCCTACTCTCGTCACACAGGATGTTACTGAGTATGCCAACACCTCGTGCAATGTACGGTCCGTCCACAACACCAATATTCGCGAAGTCCATCAAATGTCGGTACATGACGTGAAGGTAGTATATGCTCCTCCACAGACGATCAGGAGGACATAACTCTTCGGTCGATATGTCATCTGAAACGACCCGATGTCGAGCCTGCGGCGGCGGCGTCATATTGTCCAAGAAGAGAAATATCTGGGAGAAAAGTCAGTCAAAGGTCCCAGGGATCGACATATTAGCAACGGGGTTTACCTTTTGTGCAATGTGATCCGGTCCATCGAGGAGCTTTTCGATCTCATCGTATCTCGACAGGACTTCGTACTCAACAGTGCCTACCGGCGTCAACACCTTTGCAAGATCGCTGCGAATTGAGTGTCTCGGGCATATTGAAATCACACCTAACTGCTCAATACCCTTTTTCCACAAGATCATGTCTGCATCTTTGACAAGGTCGAGGACCTTGCCACCAACAATGACTCGGTTCTCTGCTGCGCCAGTAACGCTCGGGAGAGCATTTGCTAGCTCTGAAAGCAGTGTGTCTTTGCTCGATCGAAGGTAGCAAAGCCTTGGATGACTCTGCCCACTTCCGTATATCTGGATAGTTGATTGAAGTGCCTCTTCATCATTAGGCGCAAGGCAGATCTCAGCTTCGTTAGGAGGCGAGAACTTTGAGGCGTTGTGTTTGCTTGCCATCGTGATTGAGTGAAGCAGCGTGATCTGTTGCACAACGCGACCTTCATTGTCCACGTTGACATCCACTCCGTCCAGGTCGGCAAAAATGCAGTCCAACTGACGACGAGCGAATTTGGCATGGCACTGTGCAGCATTGCGTAGGGCAGGCTCTTGCTGAGGACAGTTGAACAAGATCGCCATGATACGATCAGCAGCTAACTTGGTCACAGCTGAAGTGGGTGTGCTCTCCGCCGTCTCCAACAGCTTGCGCCAGACCACTGTGTCGAGCACCGAGGAGAAGTCCTCCGAAAAAGACCCTCTAGTGACTTCTTGGTACAATGAGGTGGCAAAGAGTTGCACAAGTCCCGGCGTGATGAAGCGTCCAGGTAAGGATGTGGCCTCCACTGTGAGGAAGCGATTCAGCAAGTGCTCAGCGACATCCTTCAGAGCGAGCTTAGATCGTGCATTGCTGAGCGTAGTCCAGGTGTGATCTCGGGCGACGTTACTCAGAGCCAAATCGCCAAGCGCATATTGGAAAAGATTCTGCATGGTCTGGTCGTCCGCCTTGTGTTCGCAGATTGCCATGACTCGCAAAATCACGTCAATGCGTGATGCGATGCCGCGCAGAATGTATTCTGAATTTACATTTGCAGTGGCTTTCTGATCCGCAAGGTATCTACCAAGCTCTTCGACTAGCATACTGACCCCTAAGCTGTTCGACAGGGCTTCACGCTCCTCGGGACCGAAGACATTCTGGAGGAATAGTGCTAAGATGTCGATACTGGCCGTGGCTTGACCATTGCCGTTAGCGATGTTGGGTACACAGCGCTCGTAGATCTTAAGACGGTCGCTGGTGTCGAAATCACGTTGTGTGAATTTCTTCAGCTCTTGCACTGCTGTCTCACGGAGCTGTAGTATGCAAGGGCTTCTGTCTGCAGAGTCAATGCGCAGCAGTATATCGATACTGACAAAAGCCGTCGCCAAGCGTCTCTCCTGATCCATGCTGCGATCACTTTTTAGATCGATCTTGTGGAAGACATCGGTCAGCGATTCGATGGCGTCTTGACTCAACTTCGATGGTGGAGTGACTGTAAACTTCCTCGCCAAGTACAGCAGCTCATCCAGGTCCAGAAATCGGCAGAGATCGGTGAGAACACCAATGGAGGCCTTGAGGAACTCTGCCTCAACGCTGTTAGTGCAGGCGTGCCATACGATGTCGATCTCGATATTGGTGAAGGAAGAAGTTGCTGCAAGAAATCCAATAATCCTCTGACTGTGGGTCACTAGACTGGCGTGAGAGTTCGGTCCAAAAATGTACTTGGTCAACTCGTTCGCTCGCATGTATCTGGCGGCATATTGCAAGACTGGATGATCGTGGTTCCCTGTCGGTGAATTGTAGTCATCGTACAGCTTTACCAAATGCAGGCCAAGCAAGCTGATGCCTAAATTGCGAATGTCCATGATTTCACTGTAGATGAATTGCTTCAGGGCCTGCATAGACCACGCGGTGGTCAAAAGCCTCGCCAGAATATTCATGTCGCTGTTGCTGAGAGCAAGTAGTGCGCCGGCATCCATAGGTTGGCTCTTAGGCTCATAGAGTAGCGCATCCTCGTCTGCCCTAACGAATTGATCATACATACGAGCGGCCGACTCGATCTCAGCATGGATCAACAGTTTGTAGAGATAGTCCTCGGCTGTCTCAATTGCCAATTCATGAAATCCATCTGGAAGAGCTCGCGGGTGCTTTTCGGATATCACTGGCAGCATGAACATGTGAATGAATCTGACGACCTGCTCTTCTTCGGCTCGGCCTCGGAGATTGAGGGTCCTGGTTATGCGAAGGATGCAATCGATAGTCTCCCAAGTGTTGGTAATTTCTCGGTGGTGGCGTGTGAAGCTGTCGAGTAGCTTGAATAAGAATTTCAGCTCTCCAATCTTCTCGTACTGATCACTGCCATCGGACTTCCTGCTGCGAGGCTCTTGCCGTAATAGGTTTCTCTTGATGGCGGCTGCATTCTCTACTGGACGTCCCAAGAAATGGCCCTCAAAGCTTCTCAGGGTACGCGACATCTCCGGATGCACCAGACGGTGCAGGAGCCGGACATAGTTTAGTAGATCGATGCTTTGGCGTGACTGATTGATTTGTCCTGAGTCTCTTCGAGAGACTGCTGAATCAACAACATCTGGTAGCAAATGAATCATGCGGAGGGTGAGCTCAGTGGTAGCGGCGATGAACTGGGCAACCGCATGACAGAGGCTGTCGCGCGGATACGCAGCGACATCAGCTCCTTCAAACAAGTCTTCCTGAGATTCGAGAATCGAACACAGGACACAGGCTAGAGTTGAGAAGAATTCCTGATCTTCGAGATAACTGTCTTGGAGCGATGCAACGAAGGCCTTGCGTCGAGTTTCCGGAGGCTCCAGCCCGTTGACGTCGGCCATCTGATCGCTCAACCATTCTGCCAAGCCGATAAATTCTGCGACCGTGATGTACGATGTTCCAGTAATCTTGCTATGCAGAAACTTCAGTTGCGCGACAGGAGCATGGCCACCGGAGTAAATCTCAAAGCTCTGACTGATAGGGTCCATGACTATTAGTTCGTCGTCTTGGAGCTCGATAGCATTATCGATACTGTCGCCAGAGTCCAGCGAGTCCGGAGGTAATGCCTCGATGAAGATACTGTCGTCGCTTGAGCGTGGTGATGTCTCGGTTTCTTCGCTCAAGCGCAGCCGCTTGCGCGTGAGGTCTGGATTTGCGTCTGCAATTGGGTCGCGCGACCAAGTGTCGCCGTTTGCCGTTGTCATGGTCGGCGCGCGGCAGCGGCAATGACGACTCTATGTGGATGTTTGTTGCATGTCAGGTGCAGATGAGTTAGAATCTTTGAGGAAGGCTGTAAAGTGTGGCGCTGGTTGCTTGTGTGAAGTGATCTCAGGCTGCAGAGGGCGGCCCGCTCTTGTGCGACCGGTGAAGAGCAAGCAATCAAGTCCACGTGCAAGATCGCTTTCCTCAACTCCGAAACTCCAAGTGAATACAAAAAGCAGCAGCTAAGGTGGTCACAATTCGGGCACGCGTCTTATCGAAAAGACGCGTTGAACTATTATTCTGAGTTCTAAAGTGAAGACGGAGCTTAAGACCCTGCATCTTGGCAACGATGGCGTCAATTAGCGCGGGGCAAGTGGGCCTGAGGATTCCACCTCACTTCTTCAAACTAGCCACTCCGAATCATTGTCTACACCGTTCACATGCGTACGAACTGCGTTTCCACGCTCGAGAATTGGCGAAAGGTCGCTTTCGAGGCACTTGCCATTGTCGACTCCCTCTAATGGAGAGCGTCCATTGCGAGGCAGAAGAAGGTTGAGAACTCATCCACTGTACTGGATGGTGCGGAGGCCCTAATCTGTTACTATGTGTATCAAATCGCTCAAAGCAAAGGGTCAAGTTGTTCTCGGAAATGCTGTGCAGACATTGATGACTGTTTTTTTACAGGACGAAGAACTCCATTCGACAACACACATATCCGTTGTATCTTCGGATTGAGAGCAAGCCAGAAATCGCCTATTGCATTCGCTATCTTGCCCGATCCGCGTTGATGCTTTGTAGCCGGCACGCTCACGACATATAACGACAGCGCTGCGAGTCCGTCGCAAATTCTTGCCTTGATCTTGCAGATTTTGCCTGAGAGAGTTTCACCTGCCATCTAAAGCACACGAAAAGAACTGACACTTGCAACTTGACATTCGTCGATCACTGCTCCAAAGATGCTGGATTGATCTCGCTGCGACCCGGAGAACTTTTCGCGTAGTGCTTTGAGGGATCTTACATCAAGATCTCTGCGTAAGTCTGGGTAAGGTTCGGTTTCGACTTGGCGAGCATGTTGCTCGAGAACATGCCAATGATATTATTGCCAGCTAACTGCTTGAAGACACGTATTGACAAGTACAAGAATGTAGTAAAAAGTCATAGCGCTAGATATAACCTCAACACCTGCGATATGCGCACCTTCGATGCAATGACCGAAATCCGACCAAGTCTGCTGATCCACCTTGAAAACGTCCCCTTCGATTCTGCTCTCTTAGACCTGGCAGTTGGCATCGACGGTGTAAGGAGTGTTTGGGAAGTCCGGCAGGAAGAAAGAGTCAGCGTCCTGCCACCGGGTGATGCGGAAGTGGTTGATGAAGAGTGGGTTCTGGGGCACGCGGTTGCAGGATGCAGCCACTCCGTTCCGCTCAACACCTCGCCCGTTCAGGTCAACGATCTAGTATACTTGTTCAGTGCCCAAATTCTCTTGCCTGATTACAGGGGATTCTCTCGACTTACACCGAATTGGCCTTGAGCCAAGTTTGGATAACGAGCATTGAGATCTTGGACCATGAGCTGAGTGGCGAATGCATTGTACTGTCCGCCAAGAGTGCACCAGCACTCAGTTCGGTACGCTCCGTTCTGGTCCCCGTCTGTGCCCGCGATACCTTGACGCAATGGATTTGGCAATGGGTTGTTCGGGACGAGCGGTTGACGTCCCCATTGAGGAAGGGCGCTGTTGTGATAAGCAGTTAGCCACCAGAGGAGATGCTCTTGTCCAGACAGTTCCACCTACGACGCCGCTGCTGCGAGCAGAGCAGTAACTGCGATGAGCTGCATGATGTGCGGGTATTGATTGAACGAGTGTAGTGAAGCTAAGTAGGAGATGGATGCAGGCGATGCGAGGACTCCGAGTGTGCTGTGACTTTGTTATAAGATGGCATACCAGGCGACTTTCCCTTTATGTCATGAGCGCCTCCAGGATACACGCCATTCTTGTTGATAGCCTTGAACTCAGTTTGAAATTGCAGACCAAGACGCAGACCCGTGATATCCTGCTCTCCCGTCGTTACAATCCCGTCCCCATTGGTCGAGTACTTTGTCATCTGTCCAGGCACAGACCAGATTTGCATCTTTTTAGGTTGCTACACAATAGAGTTCTGTCACCCACGTGAACCTTCAGCTCAACTCGTACAGTCAAATTAGGGGCATGCCGCCAATTCCCTACTTCTATCGGAGGAATCGGATGAACAACTTTGAAGAATTTTCACAAGCTGTGTAGATGGTCGCGAAAGTGAAACTGTCGTTGGAGTATTTGTTCGAGAGTGGCGGTCGATTTTACGTAGCGACGCTAGGCTGCGCTGAATCTTGATCTGACACAGGGAAGTCTGCACCAGAACTAAGTTGACCAACCAGATCCAGTGGCCTTGCGCGGTAGGCTCCTATTAGGCTTGCCAAATAGGCTTGCATCTGTTTCTCTAGGCTAATTTCGCCTTGTTGCAAACCCTAGATGGTTCAAGGGATCCCTGGCGACTGATCACGAAAGTCCTTGGCGGACATTGCCAGGCGGCCGCTTGTCGATGGCAACATCAGTATGGCCGGCCTTCCAGAATAATTATGATAGCATCTTCGCTTGACGCTCGAAGCGGGTGCCGAGGTTGAGAACGTCGGACATTTGCGAGTTCAGGAGATTGCGAAGAGATATCTATACGTGAGCGTTTTGCAATAGATGGCGATTGTCTTTCATCAGCGTGACAGAGTAGTGGATACTGTGTTCCCATGTCTTCACCGTTCTCGTAATCCACCGGCTCGCTTGTCGTTCCTACAACTGATTAATGATGCACGGAAGACATCAGCTGGGGACGAAGCCACGATTCACCCTTGTACGTAGAATTTGATGCTTCGGGGCCGACCCAAGATGCTGTCCTGTCCTAGTTTTACTGGATGTGATAGACAGAATGACGGACTCATATTTCAGGATGATGGAGCGGATCCCAGGCTTGACTTGTCACTGCTGTGCGAACACACGAATTGGCACGTGGAGCGACAGCGGTGCCATGTTCATGATCCCTACCTTCGCAGCGGCTACCTAGAACAGTCTCCTCGGCAAGACCTGATGCGTCAGTAACGAGTCAGATGCTTCAAGAATTGGTTGGGTGAGAAAAGCATCGATGTCCGGAGATTATCGATGACTTGTGCGCGGCGAAGAAGCAGAATCAAGTGTGTGATTCTATCTCTAGTGAGCCAGCTCTCTGGTAAGATTGCGCAAGGTCCTCGTGTTGTGCAGCAGGTTGCACACGAAAATAGCCGATCCTGAAGAAGCCCAACAGGCACGGGAGCGTTCACGGTTGAGACCTTCGTTGCAACCTCGTTCTTTCGCTACAGAAGCACAAGCGCGATTTTCACTTCTCTGATCGTTCCGAAGGGTTTCCAAGTTCATTGAGCTTTGCTTGATGCGTGCAGAGTTCTTGCCGCAGCAATGTCCCGCCCAAAAGTGACAATCTGTCTGGGACGCGCGCATATACCACCTGGCCAGGATTCGGGAGCCAGCCGTAATGCACGAATCCGCTACACAACGCGAGCAGCGGTTGATACCTCGTAGACGGTATTCGAGTGTCGAGCACCAAAGGTAGAGCGCGTATCGCTGTTTAGGACGCAACCATGATAACCTCCTGTTCTAGGGTCACTCAAATCTAGCTTGGTCTTGCTGGCCACAGGTTACCCAGAAGCAGGCCAAAGGCTGTAGACATCCTACGATGTGCATTCACTGTTTCGTCTCGTACCCTTGTCCATCAGTGCTAGCAAAAGCCTCTGCTCCAGGAGGAGACCTGGGATCGAGGTGCCTCGATTCGAACTTCAGTTGGTCGTTCATTCTTCGACAGCGAAAAATCGTGCGTGGTATCTCTCTCAATTGATCTGGATAACGGGCCCATGCTCCTGAATGATTAAAGTTTTGTCATTGGAGATATGATCCAGAGCTCACGTCTCTGTCGTGCGCCATCTCTGACGGTCTGCAGCTGGGCGCGTTGCCTTGTAAGTAGTGATCCATTGTCGTGCAGGAGAATCATGCGAAGCCTGGGCGGGACAGCTCGGCCCCCGATGAATTTCTGTCCTAGATGTGATAGAGGACAGGTTTGTATAACGCAGAGTGGCTGGATGGAAGGAGAGGAAAGTTGGTCGAGGCAGAGTCACGCTGCCCGGTTGCACTTTCGCGTGCCGAGGCGGGATCCCGTCGACCTCGACGCGCATGCAACATTATTGACGCGTCTTTCGTCCAGCATTTCTCTGAATACAATCTCGACACAGCCAACTCTGCCAATGTGCAGCATGAGGGAGCCAGAAGACCGCCATGACCGCTGCCGTGTTCCGGAACACGCCATCACTGTCGGTCCCACAGTCGCAAAATACTGCACCTGTTCTCGAGTTCAATTGCTTGTACACTCATGATGTTCGGAAGAAGGCGAAGAAATGGCAAGATGGAGTGGTGCGCTATCATACCTTCAACAAGCGCGTCATGGTCTATGATGTCCCTCGCAACTTCATCGGCGATATGCACTGGACCGGAGATGGAGACATTCAGGAAGGAGACGAGGTCACGCTGGAAAGGTCTGGAGTGAAAGTCGAGGTGGCAGATTGCATAGGCCGTTCCGAGACGGATCTCTCTGAGCTTAGAAAGAGCAAGAACAAGACTCCGTCAGCGGCTGTTGCATCTCCGCCAGCGAGAACGGCTCCATCAGCCAACGTTCGAGCCAGCATTATACCTCAAGCAAGAGCCAACACACAGCTGAAGCATCGGTCGCTGAATGCTCTACTTGGAACTCCAAAAGGCCCAATTGGAAAGGCGCAGCTGCCTAACAGATCCCCTTTCGAGCAGAAACATGCCGATGTAGAAAATGAAGCATGGGAGGACGAAAGACCGCCGAAGAGGCCGAAGACTGGCGAAGGATGGAATGTGACGAGGACTACTACAACCCCGAAGCCTGCGAAAGCTAAGGAGACGCCGCTCTGGGCGCGAACTTCGGATGCAGCCAAGCAGAGGAAAAAGGTGCTGCCGCCTGGTCAGCAAAAATTAGGTACGAAGGAAATTATCGCTCTATCAGATGACGAGACGGAAGAGCAACGCCCCAGTGGTTTTCTGCCGGGCTTCTCTGACGATGCTCTGGCCCATTCATCGTCACCTGCGAAGCCTAAGCAAAGAACGGCTGGACAAGATACTGCCCGATCGAGCTCTCCAGCATTCCAGACGCAAAAAGCGCCTGAATCGATAAGTCGATCTGCAGGGAAGAGACCGAAGGCGACTACAAATGCTACAGGCTCAAGGTCAAACGCAGAAGCCACCGCTGCTGCTTCAGATACCGATCGACGACCTCCACGAAAGCTGACTACCAATGTAGAGGCCAAGCCTGTCGCAGAGGCCACAGACTCGCCCAAGGCCACAATGCAGCAAGAAGCTTCTAGCAGCAAGACTGGACACACCCTCAGACTTGCGTCTACAGCTCCCAAGAAAAGAGGATTGCTTTGTCAGGACCAGCTATTGAAGAAGTCAAAGCGACCACCCGCGGCAGGTATCAAAAATGCGAGCGCATCCGCAGAAGTCAGGTCTGAGAGCCCAGAAAAAGACGAGCTTGCAGCAGCAGCTCGCGAGAAGTTTGAGGCTCGATTGGCGCGGATTGATAAGAAAGGTGGGAGCACAAGCAGTGTCAGACTCCAGCAAGCTTCGAAGAAAGGCTCGAGCGAGAAGCAGGTCCCGGTCGTCATTAGCAGCGATAACACGCTCGTGGGCGATGCGGTGCCCGACATGACTATACTCTCCAAGGAAAATACCACAATCACAGCACATGAGGCGTCAGCGCTGGAGCTGGGACGGCTTGATGACACGATGCTACCTCCTCCAGCCCCCAGCAAACGAAAGACGACTGCAATGCCAGGTCAAGCGAACCCAACATTGGCACGGCCACCCGCAAAGGAAGAACGAACCCTGCGAAAGGCCAATTCGGATCCCGACGTGACTGCAAAATCGAAGCGCATCCCTGGCGCACCTGTACGCTACACGCCCTCTCCTACCAAGAGATCGCGAGAAAGCACACCTGCTGCAAGCCGACCCACCACTCCTGTGCCTGTTTCGCACACTTCACTCAACAAAGCTTCCAGATCGAGAAAGCCACTTCAAAAATCGGTCAGTCTGAACGTGACTGCCAATGGGACCTCGACTGTTGTCCTCGGAAGACCATTCAAAGCACCTGCAGCGAAAGCAGACCAGCAACCAGAACCAGAGCCTGTTGCTCAGGATTTAGGGCCATGGAGCCGCGACGCTTTTGATCTGTTCAACTGGCGCCCTCCTGGATGGAACGAGGAGAAGTGGCGGGTTGAGAAAGATGATGGGGTGACCCCGCCACCAGTCGGTCTGAGTGGTGGTGTCTCAATGCCTTCCCTATAAATGTATGATGGCTGTGATTGGTTGGCATCGAGCATTTCTCCATTGCTTGCCCTTAATGATGGACATAATGATCACGACGGAATGACCACTTGTAAATATAGAATAGACTGTAGACCAGCACATAGTGTCCAATGCTTCTTCTGACAGCTCTGTTCGCTGCTCAAGAGTGTGGCAGGCCTCATCAACTTCAAAATCTTTGCTGAAGTCCCATCAATTCAGCCCAGTCCTGAATCGTTAAGCCCTCGCCGAAGACATACGTGCCAAAGCGTATGTCTGGGGTTAGAGACTTCATGCCTCTCCAGTCCGGCTTTGATCGAAAGGTCCAGACCAGGTGGAAGTCCGCATCGTGTTTTTCATCGTGTTCTCCAGACTTCATGGACCGACCTCACATAGCCATGTTCCGCTCGAAGCCTTCGTCGCCTATATCCACGTCCTTCAAATGTGACTGTTCCCTTCCCGCCTCATATCAACTCCACATCCCCACTCCTAACTTTCTCCCTTATCGTACTCCATCTCAAAACCCAAATATCTCCTCTCACCATATCAATCCCACCATAAACCGGTCTCTCCACAAAACAATCCCTCAAGACTCGACAGAAAACCGCAGTATCCTCATCAGGTTTATCAACCATACTGACTCCACCACCCGTATCATCCAGTTTCTGGAGATTCGCGGGAAATTGGCTAAGAAACGAACTCTTGTAATGATTCGTCAACAGAGCTTGATGTGCTGAGAGGTATTGAGACTCCAGCGTGCTCAAGACAGGATCGCTAGCATTCTGTGCTTCCCCTTGTTGTCGAGTGTGGAGTTGCATGTAATGTATAGGATATTTATCGACTTTTGCGATTCGAGTTCGTAAGTAGCTTCGGAGGAGGAATTTCATGCGCTCGAGTTCTGTTTGAAGGATTACTAGGGTAAAGTTTGAGGTCGGATCTTGGGCGCTGGTGAGGTCTTCGATCTTTGCGATTTGAGAGGATATGCTGGTGGAGAAGCGGGTTATGAGATCGTTCGGGTAGGGGAGGAGTTCGGGAGATGTGCGTTCGTTGATCCAGGCGCGGGTGAGGGATTGGAGGTCTAAAGACTTTTGAGGTACTGTTGGGCCGGATACAGAGGCGAGGATGTCTGATATGTCGGCGTCCATTGTGGAAGACTTGAGAGTTGATATTACAGGAAAGTCGCGTGTCCAAGTTGCATGTGAAGACGCGTTGGTGGGGCAAGAGTTGGGGCTAGTCAAAGTCTAATCAATGCTCCTTCAATGCGTTCCACTGCGCTTTCACTTTCTTTCCTGTTCTCATCATTCCATCGAACACAACTATATATCACGACGAGACAGCGGTATCTGCCAGGCCTGTGACATTCAGGATGAACTGTACAGCGTCTTGCGCGGCCCCGTTGCTCATATATGCGACATGATCCCAAGTAATGTTGCCGATTCCTTGCTGACAGACGTAGTCTCCTTCATTGCAGTATTCCGCGACAAGATTTCTAGGGACGCTTCCAAATGTGCCGTTGATGTTGTATTCTTCGATGATTTCAGCGATGCGAACCATCTACAGGACCTAGCGACTCACCTGGATCACCAAACACGGCAATGGCATCAACGTCCGAAGACGGCAAGCTCCCATTATTCAGAGCATAGTGCGTCACGAAAGCACCTTGACTGTATCCCGTCAGAGCGAGCTTCGTGTCAGGACACTGTTCCTTCGCCAGCTTTGCCAGTGCAGTCATGGGCGGGGCTCCGAGCGCGCCACGAACTACGTTGCCTTGCGAATTGGCCGGATAGTTGACGCCTTGAAGAGCTACATTGCCATTGAGAGCATTGCTGAACGTCCGGAACATGTTTGGTCCTACGGTGTCGCCAATATTTCCATGTTCTCCGGTACCACGAGCGTACAGCACTGTCAACGGAGCACAGACTCCATTCTCGACATCGTTGGCGTTAAGGACGAATGTGAAGCTTGTCCGGTTAGTGCTCAATAGAGGAATCTGGCCGAGGGCCAGGGCTGGGAGAATGGCGCTGAGTATGAGTTTCATCACTACTCACTGTGTCGGCGTACTGCTCCTGCTCAGGCGTGAAGTCTGAACTTTCACTAGGATGAGGACTCATAGGTTCTATATGTCTCTTTGCTCGTGCCCACACGATGCTGATATCGGTTTAGGGAATATGACCATACAAGACTCCTTCCATATTGTCCAAAATGGAAAACATCTGGTGCCATGTGGCGGCCAAGATCGTCCCCATGGGAAATACATCTCCACTTAGTTGAAGCGGGGACAACTCGCTTGGTATCACACCAAGTCGGCTACGAGAGGTCGCATTCGCCAAGCCAGTTGTAGCTCTGCCAATTCCATCATACCGGGTTTTCCGAATATCGCCACGTACAGATCGAGCTTGACTCTGATGTTGTGGTAACATTCAGCATTCCGGCAAGGCGCACGCAGAGATACTTGCTTAATCCGACATCATATCGACTACAAGTTTCCCACCAAAGCCATCATGTGCTAGCGCTGCCAGCTCATTCAGCTTAGCCAGCGGGAAAGTCTTCGTTACCGCTTTCAGACCATGTTTTGCAGCAAACTCCACCGTCTCTCGCTGTGTGGCATTCGTGCCGAGGATACTGCCTTTGACAGTAATGCCTCGAAAAACAAGGTCATGTGCATTGACCTGAAAAGGTGTCACTGGTATGCTCACCACGACGCATGTGGCATGATTACGAAGCAACTTCGTGCCATAATCGAAACTCCTCTGACTCTCCGGTAGAATGATTGCAGCATCGAGACCGACGTCTCCTTCTTCATGCTTGTGGTCCTCCGTCCCGATCTGATTCAGCACTTCGTCCGCGGTGACTGCACGCGCATCGAAAATCTGCGCACTCGTGCCCAAGGATCTGGCCAGCTGGAGAGGTCCATCAGCAGCGTCGATACCTGTTACGCGAAGTCCCATCGCAGTCGCGAACTGCACACCGAGATGGCCTAGTCCGCCACCACAGCCAATTATGCCCAGTCGCTGGCCAGATTTGAGGCTGCATTGTTTTATTGCATTGAAAATGGTAATTCCAGCACACATCAACGGGGCAGCTTCCACCGCACTCATGTTGTCAGGAATCTTTACGCACTGTCGTGCATCAACAACAGCATACTGAGCGAAGCCTCCATTTTTGCTCAAGCCGTTGCTGCCAGTCTTGACGCAGAAGTAAGAATATCCAGGGACTTCATTTTCGTCTCTTCTACATTCGAAGCACACCCCACAGGAACCAAAGCCTCGTCCAGCGACGCCCACTCGCGACCCGATTGAGTACACATCTGCGGATTCTGATGGCGATTCATGTAGAGCAACTACCGTTCCAGCAAATTCGTGGCCTCCGATATGGGGAAAGCTGGCCGGATCCTTACCACCACGTCTGTGACCCGCTACCAGGACGGCATCTGTATGGCAATATCCAGCAGCTTCGACTCGAATGAGCAGTTCGTAAACCGAATTCAATTTTGGAAGTGGACATTGTGACAGCTTGTATTGCGTGTTGAAAGCTTCGAGAAGCTGTGCCTCCATATGTGTAGGTAGTCCGTCCATGGCATAAACGTGTCAGAATTCAAAATGTCTGCATGAGTTAGCTATGGAATTCTTACGTTCATCCTATCTCTGTCGCGAGACTGAATCACATCGGCACGACATCCCGTAGCTGCATCGGAACTCATACCCCTCACAATTCAGCCAGCTCTATGCCCCTGGCAACAGATTTTCTCAGTTTGAAATGATCCGAGTATCAAGGCTCTATCGCATATTGTCTGCAGATGGGAAATGATGATGTCGTTACCCGACGCGATTCGGGAAGGTGCTGCTTTGTTGACGAAGCTCGGACTTCCGAATGTCGACTTCACCTCTACACTACACTCGTGAAATATGACACCACGTCCATTGATAACACAGTCACGATGATCCCGAAGTGCAGATATTGACCCAAGCATGCAAATGTGTGGTCGAAAGATCCTCAACGCCGGACCCTGATCCTCACGCTACCGGCTTGCCTTTAAACTCACACCCTGTCATGCTTTTACAACAGAAATACCTGCACCAGGCCATCGAGGCTGATTGATTGATCAAGGGAAGGTCGTTATTGAAAGAGTAAGGAGCATCTGGTGAACGGTCTGTAGGCCTCGGCAGCTTGTGTGCAGCTCCAGCTCGCTGGGAGTACAACGGACTCCAAAATTCTAGCTATATTAACGATTTGGACCGATGTGCAGCCAATCAGAAGTAGCATCTATGGTCTAATGTTCGTGTACCAAACCCGCTTGAATGACTGTAACAACATTCTGACAGCTCCCAGGGTTAGGATTGCCGCCTTCCACGTCGAAGACGCCCAAGCGGCAGGTTCGGGTTCAAGTGAGTTGTTCCCTGCATTGCGTGAGCGTCGAGCATGTCCTAACAGCTTTCCAGTTCCCGATGGATGCACAACTCAGTGCTTTTTGCCATTTTATGGCTCCAGATGTGCAACCTTTTTTGCACTACAAACGAAAGAACAAGCTTTCTTCAGTCTGGTCTGTCATTTCTAATCGTCTGAAAGCTGTCGTTGAGACATGGTAGTGATCGGGAATGCTGTTTTGCCATATACATAAATGCCAAGACTTTTGTGTGTGAAGTGAAAGTTAAGCTTGGATGGATCGAGGTCCCCTCACCCCTCGGGACAATAATGTTTCAGCAAAACAGTCAACAGAAACATGTTGCGTTTGGCATCAATAGACTTCAGGTGAGAGAGAAGCCGCTCATCGTTAAATGAATATCGTTCTTCAATGATGGCTGATAGTATATGCTTCCGCCGCAGACTACCGAGAGAATGATGGACTGTCTGAGCGAACAGTCTTGTGTTGGAATTGCTTCGTATTGCAGCACCTAATGCTGATCTTAACAAGTTCTGGTCACATTGTGCAGCTCACGGATTGCGTTCTTGAGTTGCGCGACCAAAGTTGACCATCATAGGCGATCTTGAGCTTGGCTCAATCGACATTGCTTCATCGCTCACAGTGATGTTCGATGCGGAAGTATCGCGCTCAGTGCTCATGAGCCACGATCGTATATTCCTGTTCAATGATGACGCCCTTCCGGAACTTTTGCTTTAATCACGATCCGACACACGACAATATGGAAGCCTTGATGGCCTCCAGAGTCGGCGACGATGTATGAGCGGACTGTGAAGTCCTCTGCAACAACGTTAAACAAGAGCACTGTGCAGACACTGATAGGACTTAGCAAGATAGTGATCTTCGAGCAATGCATTGATGAGCCGAGGCCCAATGTTGCTGTCATGGGCGATATCGGTCCAGGTTCCTCAGCGTGCTGTCTCAAGCAGTGATCGTTCCTCGGAATCAGAGCCTCTCGTAGGTGTTCTCGGATCCAGCTTCGGAGAACATTGGACGGTAATCTCTGCGGCGGATGAAGTACCACTGCAGTTGTTCTCGGCGGCATTTGGATGAGGCGATGGGGAGACAGCTCACAGGACATATGAAAAGGTTTTGCCTCTACGCGAGGACTTCGAAGCGAGGCTTCGTATGTACAATGATCCAAGCTCTATCCGAGCGAAGAGTTTGCCTTGCCTGCTCTCTATCGGTGTCTCTATCCTTCGATGCTCTTGCTCATCCAATACTGTTACAATAACGCCCGGAGGGTACACCCGCTATGCTGAAACCGTGATATTCGTTTAGACGTACTTGCACATCATGGCAACCTGGGAGAAGTGTTAGCAGACATCTCAATGCCAAGACGTTCTCGGCAAAACTTACCATGAGGTCGAAAAGACCAATGGCTTCGACGAAAGCGAAACCAAGAATGGCGTAGGAGAAAAGCTGGCCGCGGAGGGATGGGTTGCGGGCAACAGACTGAAGAAGGGCGGCGAAAACGAGACCAATACCCTGATACGTGGTCAGTTTTGATAACAATCAGTGGCAAATTGATGAACTCACAATACCAGCACCACCAAGACCAATGGCAGCGGAACCCATACCCAAGTTCTGGGAGACCTGAACAAGAGCATTGGCCATCTCAGAAGAGTAGGCACGCTTGGCCTGGGCGCCAATTGGGGAGACCTTGGTGCGGGCGCTCTGGAGGAGGGTGGAAGTGCGCTTCATGGTGTTGAAGGCAGTAGTCTGGCGGGATGCGGCTACGATGAAACTGTCAATGGAGCTGTCTTCGAGCTTCTCAAGCTCGATGAAGCTTACCAGTCTGGAAGCCACGGGCGAGCTTCTGGAACTGCTGTGGGCGAGCGACCTGGCGGGTGCTCTGAGCAGCCATCGAGGCCATCTTTGGCGCAGCCATGCGGAGAGAGGATGCCATTGCGATGGTTTTGGATGAAATGAAGACGGATTGAGATGTCTTCTGATGGATTTCTGATGAGCGGAGTTGTGACGGTGAGCTGAAAGGACTGGAGCTGTCACGGGGAAAGTGTGGAAGATGGTGAGCAGATTTTGCTTGGGATGGCCGCTTAAAGGTCGGGTTGTTGAAGCAGAGCTCTGACCATCCACCTGTCTCGAGAAATGACTGTGATTGGTACGGCAGCCCCTGCATTTGACGACAGCGACGTCGTTTGTATCAGATCAGGCTCAGGCTCCGGTCCTGCCCGGTCATTGATGCGAAGATATAAAAGCATCGTCGACGCCATCGAAGAGTCCGAGTGGATGTTCCATCAATCCATCGAAGTGCATCGCGATACCGGGACAAATCTCACATTCTACCATCATCAAAAATCATCTACCGTCTCTACCCAACAACAGCGCGACCCATCTCGGCGCATGTTGAACACCACAGGAGGTGAGCACTCGGTCTCGGGTACAGCGTTTGCAATGCGGCCCGTACTTCTGACAGATTTTTTTGACGTCCAAGCGCTCCCGACAACGCCCGAATTTTGTGATCTCGTGGCGTGCTTTGCATCAAACATTTCATCGCGAATGCGATTTCCTGTGCAAGCTGACATCGAGTGCGACCATTCTATCATCAGGTCGCATTCGCGCATTGATTCTGCCCTTTGTCGGCTTCCTTGAGGATAGCCAACCAGGCATGTGACGTCTAAAACAGCTATCCCAGCAGGTTGGGTGGATCTTTTTTCTTGCATCAAGGATCCGGTCGTGGGTCCGTCTCTCACACCAACGTGTGTCCGGCGAGATTGCTCCGAATCTAACTTTGCAGCCGCTGATATGGTGATTGGCTCGATACTCATCGCGGATGTCGCTATCCGTCGCCTAGCGTTCGGCTTTTGCACGCAAGGCTGCAAACGAATTGAGCCTCCTTTTTGGCACTTTCGGTTCGCCGTGCAGAGATGCAGATGAAGATAACGATCTTGTCCCTTTTGTCGACACACGTGTCCTCTCTGCCTTTGGGAAACCAATCCAGTCCTGAAGGTTAGTCGCAGACAAGGATTACGAAAAGTAACAGATCCCACTGCTATTCTCCCACGCTCTTTCTTGCTTGTAAACGGAGCATAATGACGCAAAATCATCATACAAGACCTTTCGAGTGCCCTGTCTCAGGCATTCTCATAGGAGCAGATAACGTGGACAGCAAGGAGACATGAAATCGGCGACCCACCTCTCCCACGAATGTCCGCCGACCGTCTTGAAGCCGGCTGTTCGATAGCCAGCGATAGCGTTGGGGCGAGCATTGACCGCAGTTCAACCTGTTCGGGGGCACTGGTGAGAGGTCGGCTCGCTCAGGGCAGGCTGGGGAATGGCACTGTGCTCTTCTGTTGGCATCTTGATCTCATACAAAGAAGTGAAAGAGGTCTTCAGGTCTTGAATACGAAGCATTGTGAGTGCAAAGGAGAAGAAGACGCGTGAAAGGTTGCTTTGGTGACATTGCGACCGTACCCCGCTCGAGATCACTCAATGGCGCGACAGCTTCAGCCGAGGGTGTGAGATCACCTGACATGGTATTGATTGACCTGCTCAACAAGATTTGAACAACATTCCACACACTCGCACGGTGATGGCAGTGACTCCTGCTGCCCAGTGACACTGCCATCAAACACGAAGAAATACAATCTAATGCCTGGCCTCACTCAAAACGGATGTTTGCAACAGTCCACCGAAGCGCTGTGCCATCAGTAGGCCAATCCGTGAGCCGGACCCATACCAGGCGCGAAGCGGAGATTTCAAGACGTTTTCCCGTATCTGGCCTCTCCAAGCGCTTGCTGGGTCCCGACGCGCTTTCACCTTGAACATCCTCCTGGGCTGGACATACAGGCTTCTGGACGATACGATGCTCGAGCGCCTACGCGAGCGTGCGGCGTAGTGCCTCACCATGGCCCAGACGAAACGTGAAGCGCTCTGTATGGATTCTGTCGAGATGCGTAGAGCCGAATTCTTTTCTTCGAGAAGACCCAACAGCTGTAAGTATATCTCCCAGTCTGCTGCTTCAAATCCATGTCGCGCGACAATTCCTCGTTTCATATGATCTATCATACACACATTCACTCATAATGCCTCTCTTCTCTTTCAAAAGCTCCAAGAAGCAGGCTTCTGCGGAGCCACACACCAGATGGGTCCCTATCGCGACCCACGATGTCCCGATGCCTTCGACGACGAGCACGGTCACCCGCGAGAGTGCCAAACTCATGCCAGTCTTTGATATACATTACACGCCACTCCAAGTACACAATACCGAGATTCGTCTGCTGAAGGTGAATCGAGGCGCTAGGAACGACGTAATATGCTGCACAATTGTACACACTTCATTGGACTCTCCAAACCGTTTTAAATACGAGACTGTGTCTTACTGTTGGGGCGAGGCCAAAACTACCACCATTGAGATCAACCGGATTCCCGTTACTGTGACAAAGAGTGCGGCAGAAGCTATTCATCGCATACGTTCGCCGGGCACTGATAGGTTCATCTGGATCGACGCTATCTGCATTAATCAGAAAGAAGATAAGGAGAAAAGTCAGCAGGTCAGTCTGATGGCCAGAATATACAGCACTGCTTTCCGGAATATAATATGGCTTGGACACGATGATGGCTATGGTGAGTATATCAAGGAAGAATTGGATCGCGCGATCTTGGACGTTCGACAGAAGACCCGGCTGTACCACGACTTGTACGCTGTCACCCATGAAGGACCATCTTTCAAGCGCAATGGGACTTTCATCGATGAGAGCATCGACTTCAAAGCTTTGGCCTTCTTGTTCTGGAAACCATGGTTTCAGAGGCTCTGGGTAAGTGCCATTTCTACAATGCGCTCGCTCACGTTGTTTACAATAGTCGTTGCAGATCGTTCAAGAAGTTGCACTTGCGCCGCGCAGCATTTGTTACCTTGGCGGGACCACGTGTGATATGACGGATATTTTGAGAGTCGCAGCCTGGATGCACTACAACTCCCTAGGCTTGCCTGCCGGTCTCGCTGAGAGTCAAGGCCTGGTCAAAGCCGCGATCCTGTGGAGATTCGTGGACCGAGAGCACGTACCGAGTCGTGCAAGGCTCGATCTGAGGAGGTCTTTCTTCAGTTTGTATCTCAGCCTTCATACTTTTAAAGCCACAGAGCCTCGTGACCACGTCTATGCTCTGCTGGGTCTGCTGGACATGAGCCCCGAGAGCAGAAAGAAGCATGAAGCCGCCTTGAAAGTCGACTACGAGAAACCGGTAGCTCATGTATTCCGCGACGCTACACGTGCGTTTATCGAAGAGTCTGGGACGCCCTCTGTGCTTGAGTTCCGATCTTGCAGCAAAAGCGGATCATCAAGTCAAGGGCCATCGTGGTCGCTGGACTTTTGCGATGAACCTGGTCGTAGTCCCGCTCCTCATCACTTTCTGGTATCTTTCGATGCAAGTCGTGGCCGGGAGATGAGTGACAATACATATGGCATCACCAAAGACCTTGACCGGCTTTCCTTGAAGGGCATTCAGGTCGACAAAGTCGCTGCTCATACAGAGACCATGAACAGGTACGACGACAAGGACTTCGGCATAAATCTAAGCAAAGCTTTTGACCTGTTCTCGAGATTGCCCAAAAGCCCGTCACGCGATCTGAGTCTGGAAATAGGCCGCACCCTTGTAGCCGATGCAAACTTGCTTGGGGAAAGGTCAAATGCCCGCGACATCAAAGACTTCGAAGCATTTCAGCAATACGTTAAACAATACCAAAAGATGCCCCCTTCACATCTCAGGCACGAATTCTCGGACTATGATGAACAGACGCAAGCAGCAATGCGGTACTTCGCCTGCGTATGGCGAGCTTGCCACTGTCGACGACTTTTCGTAACCAAAAATGGGCGGATGGGACTCGGGCCAAGTGGGCTAAATCAGCATGATCTTGTTGTCGTGCTATATGGCGGGCAAATGCCGTTTGTGTTGCGTCCTTGTAGCAATGGACGGCACATGTTTATTGGGCCGTGCTACGTCTTTGGAATAATGGAGGGTGAAGCAGTGCAATCACACATGTCCGAGAGAAAGCCTGACAGCAGGTTCGAGCTGGTCTAGCTTACCATGTCTCGCGACTGATTTATGTTTTCGTACAGACTATTTGCTGCTTCCAAAGTCCTGTCAAAAGCCATTAATCGTCTGCGAGCTGATTAAGGCAGGATGCTGCTCTGCCTGCTCATCTCTCAGTCACTAATCGGGGAATTCTCCAGATGCGCTTATCTACTGTCTTCAGTTGGTGATGAGGAGGCCAGATCGCGCCTCAGGTGATTCATTCGTGATGTTGCACGAGAAGAAGTCTGTAAGCGCCGAACTGAGCTGTTGCTTCTCGGCTCGGCTTCGCTCCTGCACAGCGGCAGCATCCGTCCAGCCAGGCACATTTCGAAGCGCCGACGTCTCCCAATCAGATTCTCTATCGACCTCTCGACACCGCATCTCCAGCAGCTGGTCTGCAGCCAGGCCGTGATGGCAGTTGTGCTGGCTTATACATAGCGAGGGTCCCAGGCGTGACTTCGCGAAGTCTAGAGTAAGTTGCTGGTCAACCTTGCCTGCTATCTCCTGTCATCTTAGAACTGTATATTGTAGCCATAAGGCCAGCGCTGCGGCCGTTTCATTCACTCAACATGGGGAGAGGCGGTGCCATCTACCTCAGCTACACAGCTCTAGTACTCCTTTCTGCGGTTTCTGGCGCGAGCGCAGGACTATGGGACGTCGATATCGATCTCGATCCGGCACCAGCACCAGATAAGGGACCACCATTTTCTGCTCATGCAGTCCGAGATCGTTCACAGCTTCCGTACGAGCTTGCTGGTATATTAGGCGCATACGTAGGCTTCACCTTGATCCTAGGAACTTTACTGCTTACGGTCGGACGAAGACTGCGAAAGCAGGCACAAGCGATGGCCGAAAGACCTACAGAAATGGTAAAACCAGGGGTGTACGAACGATCGCCGACGAGCCCGATCAAGAGAATGACCGAGAGATTGAGGAACAAGTCTGGCAGCATTCGGAGTGGGAAGAACAATTATGGATCGCCTGGTATGGTCAGCGTAGCCAGCTTCGACCAGAACGTACTCGACAGCGATAGGCAGAAACAGCTGGACTCCTTAGCGCAAATCTATGGACATGTCTATGCTCACGAAGAAGCAACATCTCCACATGAACCTCCTAGATATGCTCCCAACCCTGCTTTGGATCGAATTCGAGCTGGCGAAGCGTACGCTGGGCCCCAGAGCCCAACGAGTCCAAAGTCACCTGGATTTGTGGCAGTGTATCCCAAGGACTACAACGGACCTACATCGCCATACTACTACGAACAGCCACAATCGCCTCTGCGCGCCAACCGTGACACGAGGACCTCCTCATTCGGCAGCAACCAGACGGGAGAGACAACAACATCTGGTCCGGGTAAGCTGCGCAAAGGCGTTCGGAAGCTGAAAGACCATGGTCTTACGATCAGTGCTCCACTGCGAAGAGACGACAACAGCGATGGTGCAAGAACACCCTTGTCCCCTCGCACATACACCGATCCTGGTATTCCGCCAGAGCCACCGACGGCTGGTACCACGAACAGCCAATACCCGCCAACAACTCCAGGTACAGCTAGAACATTTGAATCTGATACATTGCCAGCTCCGCGCGAACCACCTTCAGCTTACCCACAGCAGCATGATCCGTACAGAAATGTAGCTAAGGTCCCGGCTATCAGCACGTCCAGCGAAATGATCATGCCTGTGCCGCCTAAGAGGAAGACCGACTCGCCAGTTTCCAGCACGAATAATCCACTTCCATTGCGAGCCTTGAATGATCAGCTCAAGCAGCAGCAATCGCAACAAGACATCTACAAGAAAGCATTCCCTCTCTCGCCTGCGGGAATGAGGTCTCCTGCTTCTGCGGACATGAGATCGCCGACGTCTGCAGCTCTTCGATCTCCAACCGCTGCCATGGCAGGATCAATGAGATCACCAGGTGCATTGTTATCTCCTAGTGGGCTAAAATCTCCTGCCATCGTTCGCCATGAGATCGAGTACGGATCGACACCCTGGAGAGGCGGTCCAGGTACTGCTGGTCCTAAAACACCTTACAGTCCATACATGAGGGAAGCGATGTTGACACCCATCATGACGCCGCATCTGACCACCAGGGCAGAGCGAAAGCAAATAGAGAAGGAGGAAAAGGCAATCAGAGGTGCCATCACTGAAGAAGATCAAGTAATCGACGACAAGAACATGTGGGATGATGCTTATTGAAGAGATAGCACTTCTTTGTATAGTCAATGTATTTGCTGAGTTCTATAGAGACGTCTTTCGACGCTGGATTTCGAGCCAGCAATCATCTCAAAGAAGTCACACAAAATGTGCTTGGTGTGTCGCAAAATCGTGCGCTGTGTTACACACCGGATCCGCGCGATGAAAAAGTGAAGGTGAGCCCCCAAAAGTGAGAGAGTCACGGTCAGCGCACATGACGCGGCGAGCTTCTGGCGCACGGACTTGCGTTCACATGCGTTGCCTCGCGAGCGGGACCCACATAAATATCCCTCAAGCCACCGTATATAAACATCTTGACACGCAGCTTCGACCTTTCCGCGCTTCCATACTCGAGCTTCAGAATCGCTTTACAACCTCGAAGGTCTTGCAAACCAGAACTGCCTTTCATTACCATCACCACACACAGAAGCACTACAGATCGCCACCAACCGACAGAAGATCTCAAGAACCTTGCACACCTCCGAATACCCACAATCATGCCGCTTCTCGGGATGTCAAACGACATCAACATCAAGGCCGCCGCGGCCACAACGAATTATCCTGCCTCCGACTACGTCGGAAACACGAAGGAGTAAGTACACGCCCACCGCCGCTGAACTTCCTATTACTGATTCGACCACCTCAATAGGTTCTTCGATACCAACATCTTTTCAGACATCACATTCATCTGCGGCGACAAGACTTTCAAGCTCCACCGCATCGTCCTCGCTACGCAGTCTCGAGTCTTCGCCAAGCTCCTGATGGGTGACTTCAGAGTAAGTCCACGCACCACCGCTGACGTTCATACGTGCAAGGAATTAATGTCCTACAGGAAGCGACATCCGGTCAGCGCACCATTCCCCTGCCCGATGACGACCCAGTCGCGATGGCCGCCGTATTCAAGTTCATGTACAACTTCTCCTGGGACCCATCGGCTAGCGACGACCCCGTTTCTATCGTCAAGACGTTCGCTGCTGCGGACAAGTACGAGCTGCCCGCCCTAACCTCTGTCGCAACCGCCCGCTTCAACAAGGTCTGCGACCCATCCACCGACCTCGCAGGTTTCATCGAGGCTATCTACGCTGCGGACGAGTTCACCGTGGGCGAGAACGGGCTCTGGGATGTGCTCTTGCCCAAGATCAAGACGCACATCACGTCTCTGCTTGGCTGCCCAGACTTCGTGGATCTCGTCCACAGCAAGAAGGAGCTCACGATGAAGCTGTTGGGACAGCTCGATCCAAGCAAGGAGAAGACGTTTGAGCCGGCTGCCGCAAAGAGTGGAGCTGACCCTGATATGGATAGTGGAGATGGCGAGTATGAGATTGAGGATGATGACGAGGGTTCTGTCTTCCAGTATGACGAAGATCAGCGATTCGGTGGCGGAGTCTCGCGATTCGGAGTTGGACGTCGCTTGGGATGAACGAAGTTGGCGAGCTGACTTGGAGGCGCCGATGGAGAGGTGTCTCGCGCAGGGTTGCCGTTGAGACATGGTCCCTTTTGTTTTCGGCACAACGCAACTTGGAATACCTCTCTACTTTGCTTCAGCATATGAGCGGCGCGTGGGTTGGGTAAGCCCTGGATTTCCGTTTCGATGCAAAACGTCTATAAACCGCACAGTCGGTGAGCAAAGTTTGCTGTAATGCCAGTACCTCTCAAACCCTCCATTTTAGTCCATACCCAATATTCCACCTCAACCCATTCACAACATCATTCGTCATCCTCTCCTCAACACGCTCGAGATAGATATGATCACCAATCTCGCATTCCAAGCCCAAATCGCTGATAGGCGATCTTGATCTTTCCTGCTCCGAGAGCTCATCGTATGGAGGCAGATGACCAGAAGTAGGGTTCAAAAAAGTTATGTAGCTGCTTTCTAAACTCTCCTCTGCTTCGACGATAGTGAGCGTTTCCAATTTTGAGCAATCAAGCAAAAGCTTGCAGACCTCTAGCCAGGCGCCTTGCTTTTCTGAGTTTAGATGTACTTGTTCGAAGTCTACTCGTTCGATTGTGTTCTGGCATTTGCTGAGGAAGCTTAAAAATGTGTCAAGTGGTATGTCGATGCTGTGCAAGGTCAAGTCCCTCAAGTGCTCGTACGAATTAGCCGCCATGATGGAGACGCTGAAATTTGCCATGGCTTGATGGTCACCGCGCTCCCAATCCTCTTCATCAGAGATAAGAACACTTAGTTGCTCGAGGCAATTTGAAGCTTGCAGCATTGACTGAAAGCCCCAGCTCGTTGTCGAGGCGTCACCAATATGAGTACTGCTGTAGACCCTCTCAATTTCCTGTAGATCTGGACTGATGGCGATGCTTCTGAGGCTCGTACAGAGTGATGCCATCTCTGCACAAGCAATAGGGTCGTAGCGCATAGTTGGGGCAATGCTTCGGTGGTTTGGAGACAAGAAATCAGAGATTCGTAGACGCGCGGCAGTTACTTCTCGGAAGATATCTTGCATTATGTCGTCAAGAGGCGACGAGATTGGATCTGTATGGGGGTCGGGCAGGAATTGAAGCCCGACAATTGGATCTGATCTGTGTTTCATCTTCTGGAGAATCGACGAAAGTAGTTCTTTCTGTGATTTTGGCCACCTGAGGTTCTTCTGGTACTCATACTGCACGATGGCTACACGAGGATGGCATAGACCCTCATTGTATCTTCTCGAGTAGTGTTCGTCATTGACTTTGGCAGCTGGCAATGCGCAGAACGGGCTGTAGGTTGAGCATGGACTCAGAGCGAGGGTGACCGCTCTCAGTTGAGACCCAAACCGATTGCTCGAAACGATGTCGTGCAGTATTTGTAGTCGAGATGGGTTGGGTACGAAGAAACACACTTCGCTGAAGTGTCGCTCGACGAAAACATCCAGAATTGCTGCTTCAATTGCTGTGCACGTGAGTCTCAGGCTGGAGAGACTTGAGCACAGTGCGGCAATGGTTTGCAATAGTTCTGTGGGCAAAGCAAGTATGGCAGCGTGAGTTCCTGACATCGCTGTGGTGTAAAATACAAAGAGTAATTCTGCAGTCCGAGTGAAGGAGTCTAGCAAGCCTGCGTCTCCCGCCTCGTGTGATCAAGTCGTGGTACACTTGTTCATAGCTCGAAAAATGTCCATAGCCTCTACACATGCGGTTCCCATCAAGTATAGAAGGGACATCAACCCTCGGCTCCAAGACAGTCCAGGGAATACGTCCCGATGGAATTCCCTCTCACACGCATGCCCGCAATATTGTCAACGAAGCGGTCTGACCATCCGTGTAGCAAAATCTTGCCTTCTTTCATCCATATCGCAGACCGCGCTCAATATTCATGTCCAGTAGCTGACGGACAGCTTTGCTGCCATGTGCTGACAAAAATGAGGAGTATCGATCATCTTTGCAATCATCTGAGGCCAACATGCGCATCTTGGAGCGTCCTTCAAAGGATCCATGCTTTCCGCCGTCCCTCAGGTCAAACTTGATCAGCTTCGAACAGGCTCGCAACCCGCGCACAACTGCGAGCCATGGATCCCCATCGTCAAGCAATGTGACTTTGATCAATTCGATTTGAGTCAGCACAGCTGAACATTGACTGATGAGGTGAACAAGATCCTGACTGTTGAATTGAACGTTATCAAGGATGACGCTTTCGAGGGCTCTGAGACGCGCATTCTTCAGCAGGTTTGGCGTAAGCTGCGTGAAACCGTCAATGCTCTGTAGATGTCGGCGAGTTTCTATCGAGAGCGTGAGATATTTCAGCTTCTGGCTTTGTGCAAGGATCTTCTTTGTTAAGGCAAAATTCTGTCGCGAGGCAACTCTGTGTCTGTTCAAGTCGTGTTTGGTACCAAACTCAGCCTCGAGAGAAAATTCTGTGAGGCTCGAGGCGATTTGGTCGACATACACATTGCCCTCATCGGAATCGAGGTTGTCTGCTAAGAGAGGGCTAATAAGTTCGGATGTAGTGGAGATGCAGAGTTCCCCAAAGGAGCAACCTGCTAAGATTGCAGCTTCAAGCAGATCTCTTGCTAGTGTTTGATGTTGCGTGAGAATTCGACCGCATGTAGACTCTTCTTCCACCAAATCTAGACGCAATACAGCGTCTGGACTTGATGCAATGCTGCCGAGAATTTCTCTGATCGGGTCCCAGGGAATAGGCCGATCAAGGAGCGTCTGGCAGTGGTCTAGACTGTAGAACTCGTCTGCCCGGAAAAGCGCTGTTTCGCGATCTAAGCCCTTTCCTGGTGCAAGATTGACCTGGCGATAGTAGTTCGCACAGACGGAGAAATTCAATTCCAGTTCTTGAACCCGGTGTGACAGGCGGGGACGCGCGAGGAGATTCTGTATGCGCTTGAGTCTTGCGGAGTCCAGCACGAAGCATTCAAGCGAAGCAAGATATTCTATTGAGAAAGGTGTGAGTGTGGCAGTCTCCAGCTCCTTACACGCGAGCCTCATCTGCAGCAGACTTTCATGAGGAACGCTTTCAGCTATGAGCAGCAGTATCTCCGCTGGGAGATCGAGCAATTGCGTGGCTGTGGTCATTTTGGTGGAAGCAATTCGCTCCTACGACTTGCGCTCGTTGATTTCTTGGTTGCTGTGGTTTTGTCTGTATGGCGAGATCACTGGCTTGAAGACGACCTAAGATGACTGCGCTGAGGCAGGCAAAAAGCCGCTGGTGCTTTTCGCTCCTGAGTTGAAGTCACGAATTGCACTGTGGATGTGACCGCAAAAAGAGCTGTGAGCCCAGAGCGACAGTGAGTTGATCACTGCCTCCTCTTAGCGACCCGGCTGCTTTCTGGGCATGTAGCTGAGAAATTCCTCCTGCCGTGTTTTGAGCTTTCACTCATACCCACCGTGCCGCTGGTCGTCTCTCACTGCATTCACAGCGATCTGGTATGGCTCTTGTTCGACCGCGTAAGTCCGGAGCTGCATGTCACACAGGCTTAGTGTTGTCGATGCCGAGTTGATGCAGGTGTCACCTCAAGTACCGGACAGCCAGGGCCTTCTTTTTCAGCAAGCGCGGTTGCCGACTGAACTGCTCACAAAAGCGCAAATATGATGTGTGTCTCGGGAACGACACGCATAGCCAAGCAGCTCAGGTCGTACAAACGTCCATGTCGATTATTCTTGGTGAGAAAAGGAGACAACGTTCAAGGTCCAGAAGTCTGTAAACGGGAACGGAAGTCACAACGCACGAGCCAGCTCGCGCGTTCGTCAGCGCGGCAGCGGCAGCCGCGATCTTCATCTGCAAGCCAGGTGAAGCCCTTGAATTGCAAGCTCTCGAATCGAACGGGGATATCACTTTCTCCTGTGGCGCCATTCGACTCAACACTGAATTATCGACGGTCCATTGACAAGGTCTCATTGGTCTAACGGACAGCTGCAGATCTGAGACACGGATAGCTACAGGATTTCCACTTCCCAAGCTGGTACCACTACTCAGATACCTCTCTCTACCCTCCAGGAGATTTCGCTTGCTGTACAATCGAGCCAGGGAGTCGTGAAAGCTGCTCTTAAAGCTGCGCTAGCCGCGCCGCTTCGGTCAAGATGTCTATCAAGTAGGTACTCGTCCGTTCTCATTCGTTGTTACCTTGGCGCCACACATGTCGAAGAAGCCAGACAAGCAGAGGAGCAAGATGACCTCGGTCCGCTCACAAGTTCGCAGCTGGGTGATGCTCTCGCCCGAGACGAATCCTCCTTACACGCCTCTACCGAACGAGCAGAACCTCTTCAAATCCGCTGGGAGGATAGGCTTCGAGATCAAGACACCAGCCCACTACCCAGGCAGACAGCAGCCGTTCAAAGTCACACACAACGAAGGCACACTCTACCTCTCGAATCAAAGACTCATATACCTGCCAAATAAACCGACAGAGGAGTTCAAGAGCTTTGCCTCACAGATCCTGAGCCTTCACGACAGCCATGTTTCCCTACCTATGTTTTCAGCAAATACGTGGACAGCGCTCTGTCAGCCCGCGCAAGGCGGTGGAATACCTACACCTTCCTCAGGCGTGGTTGAGTTGAAGTTCACGTTCAGAGATGGAGGAGCGCTGGACTTTCACCAACGATACGAGCAGATTCGGGAAAGGATACAGCAGGTGCTGGAAGTGTCTGGCGATCGTCAAAGAGCAGGGACCGGAGCATTGAACACAGTCAATCTTCAAAATGTGAACCTCGAAGATCTGCCAGCGTATCGAGAAGAAAGCGACGGGCCGCTAATACCTCCCACTGCGACAGCAGCACAAGTACAGGCCCAAGCCCAAGCGCGGAGTCCGGTTCTGCAGCAGCAGAGAGACAGTGGGGTGAGCCTCGACGAGAGCCGAAGACAGCCTCGTGCGGTGCCCGATGAGCCTCCGCCAGGATATGAGGAAGCGCAAATGGCGGGTGTGCAAGACAGGCTGAGCTCCCCAAGGCAGTGAGCGGGCTTTTACATGACTTCGAGACTGTATTGGCAACCATCTGAATGAGCACTTAAGCGACGGAGCTATTATGATACCAGGGATTAGTAGGTAGAGCACAGCGACAGACATGGTTTGGAAATGTCGTGCTTCAAGAAAAGAAAAGAATGAATGAAATGAGGTCGAGCAGCCTCTGAAGCATCTATCGTCGTACTCTCAATTGTCCTTGCTGTCACGGAGCGGACTTCTTACATGAGTTGAGAGACATATCGGGAAAAGTTCGCAAAACCATGCTGTAACGTGGTTGTTCGTATCGCTCCTACCATGCCACGTGCGGCAATGTGTCGCCGAGTAGATTGCGGCTGCAGGATCATGACTTGGCCATGTGATGATCTGAGCAGCGAGGTCTGTACAAGGTTGATGTATGACCGTAGACGGAGCTGTAAAGAAGAGATAGCAGTATAGGTCGAGAAGGGATGTATCTCTATCGATCTAGTCGTGTGTGGTAGCGTAGCGAGAGAGCACTCCTGTCGATCCCCTTCGAGGCCGCTGGGAGATTGATCTGAGACCCTGCCCAAGGATCACAAGCGCCGTAGATATCGTCGAGTTGACGATGTGAAGTGCAAGATGCAGCAACAGATAGTAAATATTCTTCACTGCATACATGAAGTTTGTGTCTGAGGAAAGAGCAGAGTTGGAGGACTGAATCAGGCACTTCAAAGCGTTCGGCGTGGATTGCTCTCCTCGGGCTGATCTGAAACTTGGCCTGCCCTCCGTCACAGCGCAGCATCGGCTCTGAGCCGCACGCGACCTTGACGAAAGCACTTGCTGTGTCGCTGCTCTCCTACGCCTACAAGTACATCCTGAACATAAGACCACCGACATACCAGCTCCACATACAGACACACCGCGCAGACTCACGCATGATACCCCTCAACTCGCCCTGCGCGCGCTCATCTCTAATTGACTCGGACCTGCTGCAGCTGCCGACACGGGGAGTCACATAACTCCGAATCCTCGACCATGTTCTGGCGCTTTGGCGGCTATGCCCAGGTCTCGAGCATCGACACGATCCTAGAGAAAGATGGCGTGCAGCTGGAGGAACTGCTGGACGAGAGCGACCTTATTCAGGAGCTGAAGCAGCAGAACAGCAAGCTGATCGAGTTCCTGCGCGATGAACCTATACTGAAGAAGCTACTTACATACGTGACTGCCGATTCCAAGCCCGAAGGTGCAGCAGAGGACGGCGCGAATAAAGAAGACGAGAAAGACGCATCGAAAGACGATGAAAAGACTACCAGCGGTATCTCTTTCTTTGGAAAAGGCAAGGGCCGCTCACGGTCTACATCCGTCAAGAAAGATGGCGAAGGAGAGACTGAACAAGAAAAGAAGGAGGCTCAGCGGAAGAAGTACGCATATGTTGCGTGCGAAGTACTGAGCTCTGAGGTCTGGTCGATAACAGAAGCGCTTCTCGATCAGCGAGAGGCTCTGCGCGAGTTCTGGCAGTACATGCACCAGCCAGCGCCGCTAGACCCTCTAATCGCTGGCTACTTCACCAAGGTGAATGAAGCACTTCTGGATAAGAAGACAGAAGAAATGCTCGCCTTCTTCAAATCACTTGACGGAATCGTGCCCGCCATGCTCCAACATGTCGACTGCCCAATGGTTATGGACCTGCTGCTAAAGATCATCAGCCTGGAGAAGCACGAAGGTGGACAGGGTATCGTGGACTGGCTACAATCGCAGAACTTGATACCACTGCTTCTGGGCTACCTGTCGCCAGAACACAGCTCTGCAACCCAGACATCTGCAGGCGACTTCTTGAAAGCCATCATCACTATCAGTGCCAATGCTACCACGCAAGACCAGTCGGTCATCGGACCAAATGAGCTTACACGACAACTTGTCTCTGAACCATGCACCAAACAACTCATCTCGGATATGCTCAAGGGCGGCAACCCACTGACTGTCGGTGTCGGAATTGTCATAGAAGTCATCCGGAAGAACAACTCTGACTACGACCTGGATAACCAAGTCGGACCAGAGCCAAAGACATCAGATCCGATCTATCTGGGCACACTATTGCGACAATTCGCAGACAATGTGCCAAACTTTATGCACCTCATACGTTCGTCATCCGCTAAGAAACCAGATCTCAAAGCTGCATTTGGAGGAAAGATTGAGCCACTCGGCTTTGATCGTTTCAAGACTTGCGAGTTGATGGCTGAGTTGCTGCATTGTAGCAATATGGGTCTGCTGAACGAGCGTGGCGCGGAGGAAGAGGTGACCAAGCGGGATGCTGAGCGCGAGCGTCTGAAAGCGGAAGGCAAGCTTGCAACTCCCAAGGCTCCATCAAGTCCGAGTCATGAGAACTCTCATGATGAATTTGGTAGCTCAGTCGACTCGCATGGCTTCCACCACGCAGAGCGGCCCAGCGATGACGAGATGGACGAGAAGCCCGAAGAAATTCGGAAGCTGGAGGTGCAAAACGCTTCGGATGAAGACGGGTTCGAGAAAGTCAATGCACCTGGAGATGAAATGCCTGACGAAGTCACTTTTGACGATTTGAACGAGAAAATCGACAGCACGACTCATGGCGGTCTGCCTCTGCTTGAAAAGGTGGAAAAGCGAGATCCATCCGATCCACAAAACCAATCACCAGTCAGCCCGAGTGCGATGCCACAGCCTTTGTCGCCAAAGAAGAATAATCTCAATTTCGATCCACCACCAACACAGGCGGCAGATTCGCCAACCACAGCTGGTGTGACAGACAAGATCAATAGTCTAGATGTTGACGAAGACACCGTCATGTCCGAATTTGGCGAGGAGCCAACTGAAGAGGGTAAGCATACTTCGTTACTCACGCAGCAATTAGCGGCAGCAGCAGAGCATTCACTGAGCGTCAACACAGACGAAGGGCCATCTGAGCTGGAAAGAGCGCTAGCACGGCCCGAAGACAAACCTGCGCCACTGAACTTCTCTAAGAAAGAACCAGCATCGTTGCAAGACACTCCGCAGCCTTCATCACAGCACGAAAGCGAGTCGTCGCAAGACCTCGGCCAAAGCACTGCGACATTACAAGCACAAGAAGCGAGCTCGCTGCCGAATGGCGAGCGTCCGGCGTACGACACTGAAGCAGACGGAACTCCTGTCGTTGGCGATCTTCTCAAAATCCAATTCGTTGAGCACCAGGTCGTGCCTACCATTCTTGTAAGTCAACACCGCTTCCAAATGCTGCTAACCATGTTCGCTCGCTTATGCGGACTTTGCAGGACTTCTTTTTCCGATTTCCATGGAACAATTTCTTGCATAATGTGGTTTACGATGTTGTACAACAAGTTTTTAACGGCACGCTGGATCGGGGCTACAACCGCACACTGGCATTTGACCTCTTCCACCAAATCGAGCGAAAGGATGGCAAGACGGTAGAGGAGATCGGCCTTGGCTCAGGCAAGGACATCACTGACCGAATACTGGACGGCCAAGCAGCATCGGACGAGTCACAGAAGAATAAAGGCATGCGACTAGGATACATGGGCCACTTAACACTAATTGCAGAGGAGGTTTGCAAGTTTGGCAGCCGACATCCTCCCGAGTCCCTCGATCAGAGCGTGACAGAGCGGGTGAACAGAGAAGAGTGGATGCGATACGTTGAAGGAACGCTCGCCGAGACGAGAGACAAGGACAATGCCGTTCTTGGTGGCGTACGACCAGAGAACGCGATCGGTGTGCGAGCGATGGGAGGCATGGGCGGTGGCGGCGGCCTATCAGGAGGTTTCACGTCGAACACTAACAGCACACTCGCCAATGCAGGACTTGGCAGTGGAAGCACACCGGCCGATACGTTGGCACTGCAAGAAGGCACGGTCGGGCAGAGCTTCGAGATCAACTCCGGAACAATGCTGTCTGGATTTGGTGATGGCGACGAAGATGAAGAGATGGAAGATGAGGCGACACTCCGCGAAAGAGAACGGAGAGCAGCATTCGCGGAAGACGAACAGGTCGGTGAACTTTCGTTTGATGTTGACATGGATTATCGATAACCCCCTTCACACATCGCATCGCATTGCATCGCATCATCCCCTGCACTGTCTTGCATTTCTTGGGCATTATGCACAGCACGCACCTAAACTTCTACACCTGTAAAAAAGGAGGATGGGGCATAGCGACTTCTATTACACGAGATACGACAAGAAAGCGAACGCATCGACTTGCTGCTGTACAACAGAGGATTTGCTTTTTGGTCTCCGGCTGTACGATGCGACTACTGCTTGGTGGCGCTCAGATGTTTGCGCCTCATTCTCTCTTGTACCACCCACACGCTTTGAAGATGAAAGCAGACGCAAGACCCGCTTCCGGCACTCACATCCGCTTGGAGTACGGTTATAATCTCATCGGCCACCGAAGCTTGTTGTCCAACTAATAAGTTCTGCGCAAAGCGGTCCGAGCCTTTGGGAAATATGCTTTTTTGGTACCTTCCTTTGGAGATGAGGTCACGCGACATCCTTACTTGCTTGATGCACCATCAATGATCATTTTAACACTACAAGGTGTCAGCGACATCATGTGGTCAGCACTTTATTGCTCTTGATCTCCATCGGGACATTGCTTGTTTGCTGGCTCGTTATCGTTTTAGCCCTTTCCCTCAGCCTCTCCCCTACCCCATACCTAAACACAATTACACTTTTCTTCCACCAATGGCACGAGGTACGGATGGGGTCTCTGCGCCACAACACACTTCGGCTAACGTTTGCCTTGCAGAATGCTCAACTATCTCCCGATGCCAACAAGTCCGGTGCATCTGTTGCACCTCTCAACATCCCTCCATCTCGAGCACGACGTACGCTTGCTGCCAGATTAGCCCAGAAGAACCAGAATGCTACCGACGCTGGAGATCCCGATGCCGCCGATGCCGCTGCTGTCGAGACGGCAAGCATGTTACCTGAAGAACCATCCGAGCTAGACCATCCTCTAAAGACTGATGGTAACGTCGACGATGAAGACACTGGCCTGCAAATCACTGGGATGAGAACTCTAGGCGGCAGCGGAGCAGCTCGTTCCGCAGGAAGTAAATTTTCTGGACTCTTCTCAAGTAGCGACGATTCTTCCGAAGAGGAAGAAGACGACGACGACTCAGATGACTACGACGAAGACGACGCCGGACGGGACGAGACTTCACTGGATGACCATGAGGATCATGGTTTTCGGAGAAATCGTAGACCTTCTACTACTGAAGCTAAGGAACGTACGTTGCTTGATGATGATGAGGACGAAGACTTGGGGCTGAGTAGTGCGATTGAGAGGAAGTTGGTTTTGGAGAGTGAACCGCCTGGTATGGAACTTGAGGACGATGATAGTAGTGAGGATGAACTTGTTGAGATTGCTAGGCCTAGGAGGACGAGTTAGGGACTTGGACTTTCGAATGGTTGGGCGACGGGATTGCAGTGATGGGTGGATGGGTGGATTGGTGGAGGTTGCTTGTCACGAATAGGATGATGTGGGTTGTGCATGGTGTTTGGGGTCTTCGCATTGCTTTTGGGAAACGGAACTGAACGGTATGCGAGAAATCGTTACTGCCTAGGATAGATGGATTGGGTTGGAAGGGACAATGTTGCATTTGTAGCATGATACCATTGAGTTGAAAGTGAACCTGTGAATTTTCGATTCGTTCTCGTATTAGCTTCCAACCTCAAGCTGCGCACTCCAAATGGCTGTAAAGCTGTAGTCCTGACCTTCCTACGAAGCTCTCATACCAAGGCAATGATGTCGACTTCCGCATCACATCTCAAGTCCATCAACAGAATCATTGATTCGCCTCCGCTTGCCTTCCGCGACTGCACACCGATACCCTACCACTACTCAAACCTCCTTACAAAGCTTCCCACTATCCAAATCATATTCCCAACCTTCACTCCCAACACCACTCAACACAAACAAACTCTCACTCGGATCAAATTTCCTCTTAACAGCCAACAATTCCTCATGATTCTCCCCATAAAAATCTTGTTTCCAATTCTCACTATAAGGATTCCCTTCATTCATATACGAGCCCATCTCCGGCGCCCATTCCCTCCACACTGACTCTTTATTCTCCTGAATCCAATCTGCTGCGTCCTTTAAAATCCCTTTCGGACTGTTCGTTGGACTAGCCGCTGAATAACCTCCGACGTAGAAATGCAAGTATGCGGATTTCCAGGCAGGATGAAGGGATCCCCAACGAGATTTTGGAGTCTCAATGACGCCTGGACCTCCTGAGAGACCTACGGTGGCATATGTGCCTTCAGTTTGGTTCTGTGCTTCGAGAGCGCGTTGGAGATATGTGCGAAGTTGGGTGTGGTTCAGGTGAGACCGGCCGAGGAGGCGGGAGGTGCTGACGCCACCTGCTCCTGCGGTATTGGAGCCTGAGATGCTGGAGTAGAATGAGGTGTAATTTGAGAAATATCTGGATGAGAAGGATAGGGAAATGTTCGTGTTGGACATTTTGGCGATTACTGGTTGGACGAGAGCGTCCAGATCGATTGAAGTCTTGTTGAAGGCCCAGAAGACTTGTGTGATGACTGCTCCGGATGTAGCGCTGTTCAATGATGGATTGAAATTCAAGGCTGTTTCTCCAGTGGCGATAGTTAAGGCTCCTGCGACGCCTGCGTCCATCAAGTCAGGGAGGTTACGAAACAGGACAGCTGCAGCATCCCATGAGACATCTGCTCCAACTTCGGACAAAGGAGCGAAAGACAGAGTTCCCATAGCGACGCTTGAAGGAGCTGGGAAGTGTCTAATCACAAACTCCGTGACTACGCCGTACTGGCCGCCGCCACCACCTCTGATAGCCCAGAACATGTCTTGATTCTGCAAATCGTTCGCTACCAGGATTTCACCAGTCGTGGTGACAACTGTAGCTTGGAGGACTTGCTGTGCGCCAAGACCATATGTGCTTGAGAGTGGACCATGTCCTCCGCCTTGGAGATAGCCACCTGGTCCAACGCTTCCATCCTGACCTGTAGTCACAACGCGGCCTTGATCGAGAGCAAAGTCCAAGACATCGCCCCAGCCTAGACCACTACCAATGATGAAGACATCCAATGTATTCTCTGAGCCAGGTACTTGCCAACAAGTCTCGCGTCGTAGCTGGCGAAAGTGATGGGTCCAGATAGAAAGTGCGAATGCACCGCTAGATCGGCCACTGAGATCATGACCAGTGCCCTTGATCACGATTCGAATGTTTCGAGTAGCTGCCCAGCTCAATGCTGTGGCCACCTGAGTTTCTGTTGTGGCATTGACGATGTAGGATGGAAGGCCGCCTAGGTGGCAGCCTCTACTTTTCTCGTACCCGTCTGCGGTTGGTGGAATACATGAATTGTTGGCGAATAACCATGCTCCCATTGATTCCGGCCGTGAAGCATGGAAGATGCTTGAACTCCAGTTGGCTTTCGTCAAATTGCATGAGATGTCGGAATCGAAAGGGTTGTCGGCCCAGCATGATGAGGCGACTGGTGTCGTGGTCAGAAGTGCGCCGTTCAAGGTCGCATTTAATGTAGACCATTCGTTTGATGACGGCCATGATGAATCAAAAGGTGTTGTCTTGCAGACTTGCTTGGCAGAGACTCCGGCGAGAAAAAGAGCGAGGGCTGTGGTCAGCTCGAGCCACAGCATGGTTCTAAACAAATGATCGAAATTGAATGGACTTGCTCATGGGCTGTTGTACCACGCACATTTATAATCTCGCTCGCATGAGCTTGGAACGATCAAGGAAGTTCGGTCAAGAACAGTCGATTGCCTAGTGTATAACGCCAAAAGTGGGTCCGTATTCGTACCGCACCGACAGCAGATGAAGTGAGTCGGCCACTTTTCCAAAGCAAGCTACAGTGACACTGTTCGAATTCTTAGATTGACGATTGATCGAGCTGACTACGGTCTGCCGCGGAAAAATGGTGCTCCACCATGCACAATGCCACTTAGCTTAATACGATGTAGTTCTGCTGTCGTCAGACACTGTAGGCTTCCAGGCCATCATCCAAAGGCAGCTTGAGACTGATAGAAGCCGTAGCTGAGCTGCTTTACTGGACTCAAGCTGCGGATCTCTCAAATGCAACCCTGGAGGAGATCATGTTTGTTGTTCCCGCGAGGCGAGTCCTACGCGTGCAAGCAGGAAAGCATCTTCACTCCCTGTTTGTACAATTGCATCTGGAGGATGGTGCATCAGTGCCCTGGGGTCCATCAAAGCATGTGGATATCGTTATCCCTTTTCGAGATGTCAATCTGCCTTCTCGAACTTGAATCCAATGGCGATGCTATCGTCGCTTTGAAGTTTGAAAGATACACGGCCGAGATCTTTGGCTCGTAAGCCGTCGAATCCTTTATGGTATGCGTACTGGAGTGCTGCTGCTAGTAATTGCGACGTAGACCGTACTTGTCTCGGTACACTATAGCGAGCGCGCACTCAATTAGAACGACCACACATCCGGATAGTGTCACAATGATGGCTAGTATCTCGCTTCGGGGATGAGCTTTCATTCCGTATGCCCACGTGAAGATTTGCGGTCTGAGCGCGGTGGACGGATGGTCAATGTCGGCTGGATCAGATGATGCATTTGTCGTCTCGAAGTTCACCCAGCTTAGCATCTGCACCATTGACATGATCATTACGCCCTCCGGATTGTCATCGCTCACGTCCCACATGTCCTGAACCTCTAGAGGACCTTGTTCCGAGAGCTCTACCAACTGGTCAAATGCACGCAACAGTTGGTTTGAGCAAACGCGGCCGGAGACAATCGAGTCGGGATTAACAGCCCAGGTAGCAAGGAACCAGAATGGATCAATCTCTATCGGCGTGATTGTGTAATTGCGATTCTCATATTGGGATGATGAGATGGTGGTGAAGAGCATTGGGTTGTCGTAGAGTGAGGGATTCAGCTCGTACTCAGCGAAGGTCAAGAGGCCCACGTAGTCCAAGGCCAATGAAAGGTATGGCGGGCCAATTGTGGAAGCGATCTCTATCGTGTTAAGGAACCCGTGAGCGAGCTGGAAGGATTTGTCGTCTGTGGGGCGAGGTTTGAAAAATGTCTCCCAGTCGCACTTCACGTCTTGCTCAACCGTACCATTGACAAGACATCCCTCTGCGATGATTTGACTGGCCTCGTCGGGGAGTAAGTAAGCAGTGTGGTTAGTGGCATGAATACTTAGCTGCAAATGAGCAGTCTGGTTGTCCCGTCCAAGGCCGAACGCCGCGGTCTTGTAACCGTCGTTCCAGCCCGATCCAATCGCGATACATTTGGTCCAGCAGCCATACATGCATATTCTGGATGAGATCGGGTACCCAGGATAGCATCGGATTGATCGCACGTCATCCACAACAGTAGTCCAAGCTTGCACCGAATTATTGCCTGCCCATACAAACGTTTGTGCACCCAAGATAGGTCCCGTACGTCGCAAAGACGTCTGCAAGCTGCGACTGCAGGCTTGTGTCCAATCTCTGTTCATCTCCTGTAGTTCAAGTGTATCGTCTGAATATCCGAAATACCCATATGTCAGCAATGAGACGTCTTCGCTCAATGCGCCGAGCGCTCCTCGATTTGCGGCCCATAGGGTCAGGTCTGCGCTATCGCTGAAAGACTCGTTAAATATGAGGAATGACAAGCTTCTGTGATGCTCGAGTAATGATGAGTCAGACACATACGCCATGGACTGGTCAAGCTGGGCAGCCCATGTGGCTGCACAGCTGTAGTTCTGGCTTTCTACGAAGCTTTCGTTGCAATCAGACCTATCGGAGAACGACTTCGCTGGAGGTTGGTCGCCCTTCACTGACACGAATGTTTCGTGCCTCTGAATGTCCACTGGATACCATTGCTGATTGGGAATGATTAGGACTGCCACAGCCGGGCCCATCAGGTTGCAGAGAATGCACAAGATGACAGTCATGAGCAGAAATGCGGTGAGCATGAGGTCCGGTAGTTTTATGCAGTGAATGCGGTGTGGATCGTGAGAGAAAGGCGATCTCCACAGGCTCAGATCAAAAAAGCCAGAGAACTCGGTGAATTCGCTTGGCCGAAGAATGTATTTGACAGGCAGCCCATCTTTCGCGAGTTTCATGGTCACTATGTAGACCAGCGACGTTGTGATCAGAGCGAACCATATCTCCAGCGCCTTGGCGGCCAGCTGCAACGCGCCAAGGAGGTTCCGACTGCTCATCTCGAGGCTGGCTCTGGTCTGCTCAAATTGTCCACGCTTGATGGTGGTGTTATAGTTGTCAGAATAGCATTTACCCTGCGGACACCAGGCACTGGCGCCAATGATCAAGCCACGCAGGTTCAGCACTATAAGTGCGATGACGGGTAAGAGCCAGAAGAATGCCATAGCCTCTGCAAATGCTGTAGCACGAATGGATCTGCTCTGACCCTGAGTTTGATAACCAGGAGGCGTTTGACTTGATTGCTGAAGTCGCCGATACGCTCGCGCTCGAGAGTGACCAGGTTGTGTAGTAAGGAGATTTGTATCGTCCTCCCATGGATCGCGCCGAATTTGGTCGAATGATAGCGTGCTCTGGGAAACAGCTGCGGAGAAAGATGTGCCAGTCAAGTGACTTAGCTGCACAACCTCTTCCGACTCAGGGTGCTCCATAGTAGTATCGGCGAAAGCAGTGCATGAGCTGTAGTTGTCATGCGTGGCGTGGAGGAGGATGAAGCCACTCACTGTGTCCTTCGAACTGAGCCTTGGAGTGAGGATGAAGACTTTTGGCGCTCGGCCACTGACAATGAGAAGGCTACGAGATCAAGTAGGCATTCGACACATCAAACGGCTGGTGCGTGTTCAGTGCACAAGGCTTGCAGCTGACCGCCTAAGCGATGACAGTCAGGTAGCACAAGAGTGGGCAAGCTTGAGCTTTCGGCGCGCAATTGGCAAGGCTGCCCATCTCACCACCGAGAGATGCTGTCCCTAGATTGCCCATGATTGATCGTCGTGCTCAACGTTGATATTGGGGTCAAGGTCTATCAAGCGCCCCAATTGTGGGTATCCAACCTGTCTGCGGACGCCAGTTGTAGGAGAGTCTGCTTTGAGACCTGATCGCACTCAGTCCGTGACTTGAGGTTCCGCAGGTGACCGGCTTAGGTTCGAAGCGTTCACCGGTGCCTCTTGATGTATCGTGTATCTGCTGTGATACTCAAGCATGCGCTGCGCCACCGTTGCGCCGTTCCATGCTTCTCTTGTGATTCCACGATTATGGTTCGGAAGCCCATCCTGCTCGACTGCAAAGCTCGCACACACACTTGCCTTGATAGCAGCTTGAATCGCATCGCCAGCTGTCTGAAGATACTCGACGGCAAAGGCGCCAAGGAAAGTGCTCCCACTACCTCGTGCATCGTAGATTTGGTCTTGGTCGTCAGCGGAGTAGAATGCCGGGATCCATGTCTTAGTGACACGGCCATCACGAAACTGCTGTCCGAGCAGTGTACCATGCTGACCTGCGCGAACGATGCAGAATTGGATGTCCTTGGAGTTCACTGCCACTGTCAGGTCCTCCTCAAGAAACGCATCTGTACAATGCTCGATCAAGCTCCGATCAAATGGAGTATTTCGATCGTGTCCAAAAAGTGCCAACAGATCATCGCTACTTGGCGAGAAGACATCAGGTATTTCACTGATAGCTAGGCAGGCTTTGAGACCAAGCGGATTGCAGACTTCGGGCGAAGGCTCCCACAAGCTGAATGGCCTCCCTTTTATGCCGTGTTTGCGACGAAGATAGAAAAGCTCGCCTTCTTGTCGAGCGACCTGTTCTGGGCTTCCATACCAGTAAAAGGACTTCGACTCCAAGAAAAAATTTGGCAGGTGGTGAGGATAGGGTTGTAATTCCTCAACGGGACCAACCCATTTGTGGTCTGAATCAGCACCGTCAGCAGACGTGTAGACCGGACAATCATTCTTGTACGTCACTATGTACGCACTTTCGGGGGCGTGGCTCCATGGATGACCAGTCGCAGTTTCGCGGTCTTCACCTGAGAAGATCTCGAAGCTGATATCCCACTCCGCAAGTTGACGTTCGCCACATTTGGCAAAGTTGTCGGACTCAGCCAGAAGCACATATGCTATCTTGTGCTTCTGATCTTTGCGAACTGCTAGACGAGCACCAAGTGTGCTGAACATGCCCGGACCGCCCACTGAATGATATGCCCTTCGACTTGGCAGGTGAGGTTCGTCGGCGATAGTTTTAGCCAAAGAGATGAAAAGAGGCTGCCATCCACCGGTGCGTGACATCTTGAGAGAAGGAAGCGTAGCGGAACACTTGCCTTGATGGTCCAGTCTGGCATGCTCTTTGAGCTGAGTACTCTTACTAGATCAATCTTGGACACATCTGGAGCCGAGCGAGATCGCTCCGTCAGGTCGAGCCAACTTCTGCAGCCACTTCTGAGCTTCTGGAACTCTTCACGTGGCTGTTTCGCGTAAGGTCTCTGCAATTGATGTAGTCAAGTGAATGAAAGATCATCTCTACAAGAGAGAAGGAAGAAGTGGAACTCATCAACCGTCGTTTCCGACTCATTTCATCTCAACCATGACTAACCACTTTCACACTAGCGTGGTCGCGTTCCATCGGCGTGAAGTTTGAACGCGACATGCTTCGCGTTGTCCCTCTGTCGACCTCCATCAAGGTCATCACTCATGCTATATAAACAGAGCGACCTTCCATCAGCATGGCCAAGGCCAACACGAAACCAACACGACTCGACAGAGCTACTCGCATCAGGTATCCGCCTTTCTACCGAGCTCGGGCTGTTCGTCACAATGGCAGCATACCCCGCGTGCCCGCCCATGATGAGCATGAGCCTAAGTGGCAGAGGCCGATGGAGCAAGAGCTCAAGCAATAAGTAAACAGCGACTCTCCTTTTGTAAAAAGCGGAGGCATCTCAGTTCTTCTTCAAGTACCAAAGATCCTTGACTCTCTGTTCCGATAGACTAATCGGGACCATAACCTACTCTGAAAGATGTCTAAGATTCCAGATTTCGATGACCTGCCCAAGGTAGAGGGCATGCCTCAAGGTATGATTTCTAGGCGCCTCTTCACGACGATCAAAACATTGCTTACTACAATCAGGGTGTGCCTGGGGACTGTGGGACAAGAATGGCAAGAAAGATGTCTACGGAACTCTCAACCTGCTCACACCTGAAGTCATCAAAGCAGCATATGCCGAAGCAAAGGAAGGCGTCCACGTCTCCCTCAACTGGCCCATAGGAGCAATCAAAACCCCAGGCTTCGGTCGTAAAGGACTAGTCCACAAAGTCGTCAGCTTCGTCGACAGTCCACTCGCCTGCCACGGCTACGACGACGAAGTAGAATTCAACACTCAATGCTCATCCCAATGGGACTCTCTAGTCCACTTCCACCACCAACCCAGTCAATCCGGCTACAACTTCACAAAAACCTCCGTAGACGAACTAACCCAACTCCACGGAAACGAAGACCATGAACAAAAACTCCCAACACTAAACCACTGGCACAAACGAGGCGGCATGGTCGCTCGTGGCGTCTTCATAGATTTCAAGAAGTATGCCGACGAAACAGGTCGATCCTTCAATCCTTTCAACGACGATAAAATTACAGTTGAAGATATCGAAACCATCGCGAAAAAACAAGGCGTACAATTTAAACCCGGTGATGTAATCATCATCCGCTCAGGTTTCACCGAGGGACTTTCCAACAAAACCGGAGAAGAACAAGCAGAACTCATGTCCTCTCACCGCGTCGCTGGCGTGACAGGAGATGTGGAGACAGCTAAATGGTTCTGGAATAAACATTTCAGTGCCGTGGCAGGCGATATGATTGCTTTTGAACATATCCCACCGATTGTGGATGGGAAGGAAGGTGCAGTGAGTGAGTTGGTGTTGCATCAGTACTTTTTGGGACTTTTTGGGATGAGTATTGGGGAACTTTGGGATTTGAAGGCTTTGTCTGAGACGGCGGAGAGATTGAATCGTTATACTTTCTTGTTGACGAGTGTGCCGTTGAATGTTCCGGGTGGGATTGGAAGTCCGCCGAATGCGTTAGCAATCTTTTAAGCAGCAGTATGTATGTATTCAGCATGTGATTCTTTCCAACAGTGGTACCACGAACCTCGTGCATTGCCTCAAACAACATGCCGATGCAAGCCGAAAAGATAGAGTAAGCATGCCGAGAAAGCATTGCGCATCGGTGTTCGGGATGAGGCCTCGATTCGGCCCAAGTACCCGTCACTGTCTGGTTCAATTGTGATCGAGCTAGGATCAAGCTTGTGGGCGAGGATGGCATATGTATGTCATAAAGCTTAAAAGGATTTCTGCCTTACGCCGCATAGGCTGGTGTTCTGGACTGTCAGAAGAACATTTGGGTGGGTAGAGAAAAGCCTTGCATTTCATGATGTCCCAACGACAAGACAAATTGCCACTCCCTCCATAGTACAAGCAGTAGTAGTTAAAGGGCTGTTAGTACAAAGAAAAGAAGAGCTTTGGTATATCAGACTTTTGGGGAATGTCGTTCGCCTCGCACTGTTATGCCATAAAAGCATCTCTCGCTCGTTCTTTTTGATCTCGCTGTTCCATTTCATGCATTTTCCGACTCTCATCGTCTCGCCATCATCACATGTGAATGCCGATGCCGATGGGAAGGCGGTCTGTCTCATTCATTGTGTGCGTGCCGGGACATGCCCTTGTTCATCCAATAGGATGCCATCCGTTCTCCGGATCGCAGTGAGGGATCTGGAGAAATCCACAAGGTACGTAGCTGCCTCTCGAATTTGAATCTGATGATGAATTGGAGGGCGTTGCTGTTTGGCCATTGCCGTTGGCATTGACGTGACCATTTTCGATGCCATTGATGCCGTTGCCGTTCATGTGGCCATTCGCCGTACCATTCGTATGACCATTTGTGATACCATTTGAGAGTCCATTCGTGTGTCCATTGGTGTAGCCGTCCAGATGGACAATGCCATTCATGTGACCATTCATCGGGCCGTTGACTTGACCATTTGTGTGTCCGTTGAGGCCCATGAATGCCACTCTACGTGATTGCAGATGTCGCTCGAGAGCTGTCTCGCTAGCACATGTCAAGCAGATTTGGCGATGTGTTGAGTCGTGAGATGGTCTATGTTGGCACGCCTCGAGGTCAATCTGCTTTAGTAGACCAGCTATTGAAAGCTTTAGCAAAAATCGTTGCAGGGCTGACTGTATGCTTACCTCCAAGAGCCGGCTCCGAGATGTTATGGGAGTATTTAATAGCTTTTGCGGGTACACCAAGCAGGATGAGATATTCCTGGCCTTTCAGTAAGGTCGGCCGATTTAGTCCGAGCGATGTGAGGAGGGAATCAACGTGAAAGACCATGCTGGCGAGCCCTTTACCCAAGAACTTGGTGTCAATCTCGTACAGGACGACATCGTTTCCGCCGGGCTCCCGTTGCCTCGCCCGAATCTCTCCCCACGAATGAGCGCACCATGGATCGTCCCAAACTGATATGAAGCAGCTGTCTACTCTCGACCGAAACCACTTCAAATGCTCTGCGACAGCGAAACAGAGTTCTTGCACGTTTTCTGGTACCAAATTCGACCGCGCCTTCAGGTTTCCGCCATCCAAGTAAGCTCGCGAACCCGAATGTTGGATGCGGTACAAGGTGGCCGGCAGAGGTCGGGACGAAAAGGTATCCAGAAAATTGCATAAATTATCCAGATACGTAGACTTGGAGACGCCGGTCATCCTGGAGGATTGGCTATGAAGTCGAGCGACATTCGTCGTCGAACATGAGGAGCTGAAGCTGTGTATGTACAAGCTGTATCACCGGTGAGGTTCTGAAAGAAGAAGAATCGGACCACCTCTAATATTCTGGTCGTCAGCATCGTGTTCTTTGCAGGCGTGCGCGTGCTACCCCTCTGCAGCTATGGGACATGGGTGTTGCCTGGTTTTTGAGGAGAAGCTCTCAGAACTCTCTCATTGATAGGCCTGTCCTTGAGTGCAAGCCGGAGCAAGCGGTCAGGTGACAAAAGCGAGCCGAAAACATAGCGCATTCCGAGCGAACCGACCTATTGAGTAATACTGTATTTTGATTCACAGATTCTGGCCTAGACAGGACGAGGGACAACTTGCGAACGTTTCGGTGGTGAAAATGGTTGCGACTTGATGCAATGATCTCTTCTGGTGGACGAGATGATCGAACTTCAAGACCAAGCAAATAGAAGCGAGGTCGATAGCGTTACCAACTGTATGGTTCAGTCGTCACACTCACGAAATAGCGTAGCCTCGTAAGGCTGCATTTGTTGATGGAAATCCTGCTTGCCGACGCGGTGATTGGGTCTGAATTTGTGATAACGATAGAAGATTTCAGCATCAGCAGCGAAACTCCTGAATGTACGCCATTCCGTAACCTTTATAGTGACCTGGTTGTTCTGACCATTACGGTCATTCCCCTCTTCGGCCGAAGGGTTCCAGCATGGCTGAGGCTGAACTTTCGTTCACACCAAGCATCCTCATCCTGAGTTCGAGGTCAAGGTCGATGCCAGTAAAGCACCAAATGACGGCATCTCGGCGATGAATTCAGCGGCCGCACCTGTTACTATTGCCCTATTCACGAAGTAGCGAACACATCTTTGCGCAATTCTAACAAAGGCAGAACTTGGTACTTACTACTAGCTTGCCCGAGTAGCCGTGCTAGACCGAGGCCACAGAGTGCTTCGAACTCTATATAGTATTACTATAGCTATTACTTGCTTGTTTTATAGGTCTATATAGTCCGTATTCGTATATAAAGATTAACTAAGTAAATACTAAGTACTAGGGGTCTCTAGGCTACCTATATATAATACTACGTATATCTATACGAGGGCCTAGCTGCTATATTACTACGCTAATAAAACTATATATAAAGCGCTATATAGGGTAGGAGGGCGGGTATAGTAGTAGTAGTAATCGAGTAGGTAAATAAAAGAAGATAAGTTACTAACCTATAGTAGTAATACTTATACTAGCTATATATAGACCTCTATATCTATATAGTCTATATTCGTATATAAAGATTAACTAAGTAAATACTAAGTACTAGGGGTCTCTAGGCTATCTATATATAATACTACGTATATCTATATAAGGGCCTAAATAGTAGCCTAAACTACTAGTACTTCTAAACCTAGGCTATTAGAGGGCTTAAAAAGTTAGAAGTATATTATCTTATTCTAAGTCTATCTATATAG